>JAWPHD010007196.1:0-132619 GCA_037043455.1 Cyrtodaria siliqua
ACTTCCAAACTATTACTATCTCAATATTGTTATGTTTTGTATACATTTATAGAAGAAAAATGATCTAAAATGCACCTTTTTCACCTTTATCAGTGAAAATAAATTACCCTAAAGACACCCACTTGTCTCGAATTGGCGCATAACGTGCGTAAGCAAATTAATTTGCACACCCTGTTTGCATATCTGCACACCCAGTTCTTGAATTTCTGCCTAACACTGGTAGAGAGCATAATTATTTTCCAAATTATTTGCCATATTTTAAGAGGCAGAAAAAGCTTAAACATACGTATGACATGAGGTACTTAAACTGACAAATGGTTTACCAAATTATGTCCTCGAAAATGCTATGATGATAGGCAATATTCAATCACATTCAAAAAAACACTTTGTGAATATTTTTTGTATTTTTTTTTTACAAGAACGGTACAGGCCTGCCAAATCTCCTGATTTTTCATTTGCTCTCCGGATCTCCACAGGATTCTCCAGATTTTTCATTTTTCTCAGGATTTATGTGTACAATCTCCGGATTTCCATGAAATCTTAAATTACTAAAAAAATGCATGATTTAAAAGCTATATTTTCGCTGTTTATAATATCAGCTATTTCCTGCATTGGCGCTGCATTTTTCCTGCATTGGCACTCCTCAGTCGGCGATGCAAGTAGAGTATTTACAAGTATCAAATCAATGTGGGGTCATCAGAGTAATGCTCTTTCTGAATAGACAATTAACACCTAACAGAGATGTAATAAACCACTTCCTTGATCTCTGCACCTAAGGACATAATTCGTTCAGTGACAATATAACATGTGCAATAGCTGCAATATATCCCTTGACATCTTTAATTGGTCAACCTAACTGAAATAGCAAGTGTTAGAAACTAGCGACTCCTGCTATGTGGTATCATTATAACAGCTGCTACTGTTAGGTAGGCCGCATGTTTTGACATTCCCTTGATTTATGTCTAAAAACACTAAAAGATGAACTCTAAACTAAAAAATACTTTAAAAAACATGGGTCTGGACCCCCACATGAACAGTGTCAAAACAAAGGTGCACATGCCCTCTTTATGAATATATTGGATTTATTACAATCAAAGGTCGCGCAACAGAGCGCAAGGGGGTTAAAGGACCCCAGGGGTGGGCAGATTTTTTTTTTACTTTTTGCTATTTTTTTACTGAACATCTTATGAAAACAATGTATCTTTCAAATGAAATAAATTCTGGTTTCATTTTTTGAAAATTTGAAAAACATGTTGCCTACTTACTACTGTGCAGCAGGATGATTATAATTTGTCTAAGAGTTATGAAGACTAAATTAAATGCATTTGCATTTAGCACGTAACTGTGTAGAATAGTGTGTGCCCTTTCATGAAAAAAAACAGTTGTTGTACAAATAAAATCAAGTTTTTCTAATCTTATTACAAAGTCCTCCCTGAAACAAACTATTTTTACAGCATGTTGAAGTATGCCTATATATTATGTTCTATAACTATCAAACAAAGGTATTAATTGCAAAAATTATTTTAAATTGCGCTTTTAAAAAAAGAGTGCGAAAGTCAAGTCACGTGCTCAAATTTTTCATTTAAAAATGTACTTTGCGCGCTGTGTGTAAATCAAAATTAAAAAAAAATGTCAGGATTTTGTGTTAAAAAGTTGTGGCAGGCCTGCCGATATAGGTAAAGTAATTCAAAGCGTGATACGTGGTACAGGCTTATAACGCTGATATGCCTGTACCACTCATCATGCTTTGAATTACAATTTGTATGCAGCCAGTCAACTATACATGCACATTTCCCTGAACATAATTTGCAAGTTTGTTAACGTGTATATATTTCATGTTAAATTAATGTAGACCATACCACTATAAAATAATGCTGACGATCCAATCTAAAATAGTGATTTCAGATGGTAGGCACAGAGAACCATAATTAGTGATGTTATTTTGGTAATATAGTTCTTACTAGTGAGTCGTGTGACTGTTTAAATAACATGGTTTATGAAAATGCTCATTGCAGATTGGCCATTGAGCAGTTTTTGAAAAAGCTATAAAAACCTGACGTCACGTCCTTCAACTGTTGCAGGGGCACAAATTAGCGGTCGCCCAGTCGCCATTGGCGAGTAAAAAATGGTCTGGGCGACCAAAATTTGCATGTTACGGTACTCTGAGCTTCGAATGTCAATGTAAAATTAGATGTGCAAGAGTACAAGTAACATTTGCTGGTATAAAATCAACATTAAAACAGACATGGTAGTGTTTATTTTACACATGATCATAAATTCGTGTTATAATTTGAAGGGGAAATAATTAGGTTTCACTTCCGGTTTTTCGAAATTCTAAACGCGGCGCTTCTGATTAATAAAATGCGGTGCTTTTAGAAATCATCAATAAAAATTATATGGCAGGGAATCATGTTGATAAAAAAGGTCTCATACATTAATTTTAAAACTGTATGTCAACATAAAATATTTATAACAAAATAAAACATTAATTTAATAATATCTAATCTTTTTTAATCTTTTATTACAATAATTTACATATTCTAGTTGTAATCATTTATAACAAAACTCATTAACAATACTATTTATAATTTAATAGATAACTTGGACTTGTAATGATCAGTAATTTTGCTTATGATATTCAATAAACAAGGAGTAAATGCATGAATTGTACATAAAATATGCACCAGAGTGGTAAAATAAACTAATATTTTGTTGTGAGGTTCTGGTAACATGTTCAAAATTGGTAGGTAGGGTAGGGGTTTTTTTTGTTGTTTTTTAAGAATTGTTTTTTATGAACGCAAAGATTTTTTTGATTTTTTTTTCGAAATAGACCAAAAAAACGTCAGGGTCCGCAGGTATTCGTAGGTAGGGTCGGGTGACCCGATCCACATTCATTTTTTTTTTAGGCTTCATGGGCCCAGCTGGCTCCTAGCTAAATTGAGTTAGTCTGTGCCCCTGTGTTAGAACATCATTTTAAATGATTTTCAATGTCGGAAAACAACGATTACATTATTTTAAGGCAACGTTACGTTCAAACAACACATTCAACTTGTTAGAAATGCCATAAAGCTGTATATTTTCTTTCTTTGGTGCGGAGAGATGGACGTACAAGGTAAGTTGTGAGAATGTCTTTGTATTATGTTCAATCTCTCGAAAATTTGTATACAAAATACATAACAATCCATGTCAGATAAGAATTAAAATATTTCCAGCGGGTTTATATTCGAGATCAAAACCTGGTGGTTGGGACTTGAAACACATCGATACCAAGGGCATTGAAACTGCGGTAAGCCCTTGATATCGATGGTCTTAAGCCCTTGATATCGATGGTCTTCAAGCCCCTCCCACCAGGTTTTTATTTGGGACAATTTAAACCTGCTGGAAATATTTAATTTTTTAAATAACACACTATTAAAAAAATAGTTACCCCACCCACAAATTTAACACAGGCACTGGACATAATTGGGCGGTTGTCTTCTTCATTTCTTACCAACTATAAAGACACCCGTGAAAATAAACTTCTTCTTGTGTCGTTTAACAAATTCCCATATTTTGTACATTACGTTATAAGGCTAAGATCGTTTATACAGCATGATACATGTTATTTTGAGGAGTTCAAAGTTCTTCGCTTTGTAGGGGAGACAACTGCGAGTTTTGTAAATGTTTAAATACCGGCATCTAAACCCGGTAACTACTAAAAGACGGAATACATCGTGGATGGAAGTGTGCATGACGCGCATGTATTATATATGAACGCAGGACAATAAAATAAATATTTTATTTTTTAAAACTGAATAGATCTACATATTATAACTGATTTAAGGGGGATACTTATTGAGTGTGAGTACAGTACATCACGGTGATATGGAGTTTAAACCAGAGAATTACTGAACAAGTTTGGGTGTGAGTACAGTACATTACGGTGGAGTTTAAACCAGAGAGTTACTGAACAAGTTGACTAAAGTAAATAAGAGAAGAAAAAACAAGAAGTTCAGTGTTATTTATGGAACGCCAAATTAACATAAACTAATAATAGAACCTCTCTTCAGTGATTCTTCAGTCAAATTCAATTGAAGAGAGGTCTAATTCAATCAGGGACTCATATACAAATGTAATATAGACGGGTCCTGATTCAATTGAAGAGAGGTTCGAAGAGGTCCAATTCCAATACTGAATTAGACCTCTCTTCTATTGAACTGAACCTCCCTTAAATTTAATAACACCTCTCTTTAACTGAAACTGAATTGAACCTCAGTCTAATTCAATCGAAGAGTGTCAATTCTAGAATACGGAATATATGGAATGCCAAATTAACATAAACTCAATTAATTGAACCTCTCTTCAATTATATTGAAGAGAGGTTTAATTTAATTGAAGAGAGGTTCAATTCAATTGAACAGAGTGTTACAATATGTCTATTGAATGTATGTACTGGCTGTCACTACTCTACTGACTGATAAGCCCCGCCTCTTGGTTCCTCCCTTATCTTGGATAGCCCCTGCTGTCCACTTTGATAACATTCTAATGCTAGCATTCTTACTGCATGCATCTGTATGATTCAATAAAGATAGATCTATATGATCAGTGAAGTAAGAAGAGAGTGAATGGTGACCCGTAATGGAGATATAGCGCAGCTGACTAAAATCTCGTATGGCTTCGAGAAGTGGAAGGAACCTCGTTTTCATATATGGCTCATTTTCAGTCCACTTTTTACCAGCAGGTCCAGTTTTGCCAGCAGGTCACATTTTGAAAGGCATTTCAACCTTACACACAGACATCAAACTTAGACATTTTTCATTGCTTTTGAACTTAGAGCTAAATGTCAATGTTCTCTGCCAACTTATGTTCTAGCTTTTTCAATGCACTTAAAGGACTTGGACTTAGACATTTTTCTGACTGATATTTTCAACACTTCTCGGACTTAGAAAATGTTCAATGTTTCTCGGACTTAGCGGTAAACTTTTCTGAATATCCGCCATTTTGTTTCCATCGGTGAAGTGCTCTGCTTTGTGAAATTGTAAAATATTTGACTGTTTTGCATTATTAGGTCATCTTACTTCACAGAACTTGTTTGTAGTTATATTACTAATAATTGATATTGACATTTTGGGTATTTTTACGTTACTTTACAGTGAATTGATTGATATAAAATAAAATGCACAAACTGTTGGTCCGCCGTGTTCGTTAAAGTATTGTTTATCAGAGATGTCGAGATGGCGCAAATCCGCTATACATTTGTTTGTTTTAAGTAATTCCTCAAAAATAAACAGCTCGCCGTCGAAAACTGTGATTGTAAAATGTAGTGGTCCACTTTTTTTATGCAAAACTCCTTTATTTTATCTAATAATTTGTGTTAAAGACTGCATAGATATCGACCAGCATGGCCGATTCTAGCCAATGCCGATTTAATGCACCCTTTTGTACTTCTCTATTAAATTGTTTGTTTTATTTAATTCCTAGAAAATAGACAGCTCGCTGTCGAGAAATATGATTGAAGAATGTAGTGGTACACTTTTTGTTATGCAAAAACCTTACTTTTGTTTAATAATGTGTCTTAACAACTGCATAGATATCTCACAAAACGACCATACATGCCGATTCCATCCAATGCCATCTTGTTTGACTTCGCTATACATTTTTTTTTTTTAGTTAATTCCTAGGAAATAGACAGCTCGTTGTCAAGAAATATGATTGACGGATGTAGTGGTAAATTTTTTGATATGTAAAAACCTTAATTTTGTCTTAAAGCTACAAAGACTGTCGACCAAAACGGCCAACATGGCCGATTCTAGCCAACGACGATGCTGTAGGAATCCGCTTTAGGTTTTTTAATTTTAGTTAATTCCTCCAATAAAAACACCTCGCTGTCGAGAAATATGATTAAAGAATGTAGTGGTACACTTTTTGTTTATGTTAACGCTTTAATTATGTTTTAAAACTCTTATTCAACCCATCTGTGTTGGTGCTCTTTTGGTTAATTAAATGTCCTTTCCAGCAGTTGAACAACAAACAACAACTTTTAATGTCTGTATCAATTGAGCGCTTTCCAATGCATTTCACCATAAATTATGCGTCCTGGAGATAGTATTTGTTTTACTATAAGTTCTCAAACCCATATGACCTAAATCACGCAAAAAACAGTTAAATGAAGCGGCGCTAACGCAGGGTTTTATGGCAGTTGTTTATTGCGATCAAAAGATATAAAGGGTTTCTCAAATCTTAATTATACGGTGCCCCGTGGCTAATTGGCCGTCCTAAGCAGGATGTTTGTTTAGATCAAAGAGGCCATAAATCACTGGCAAACACTGGCCACCCGTGGTGTGTTGACATCGAATATATACCATGATTGTGTAATATTATTTTTCAATTTTATTTATATTATATGCATCTATGAAACTAAACACATAAGAAATAGATTATGTTCATTCGGATTTGTCAAAAAACACACGCATAAGTGTGTTAACGTTTCATTTTTATTTAACAAATTATCATAGTAACAAACTGATTTGTTATGCCGTTTTAATATGACAATATTAGGAAAATATAACTAGTGCTAAACTGATGTATCTGCACTGCTAAAACCCACTTACGTGTTTAATTACAAGTTTTTCATGTGATATTATTTTTTATACAAAATTATCTCATTCGGTGTTGCGAGTTACTGTGTCATGTTACAAGATATTTAAAAGTTCCACTTAGACGGATGCTAGTATTTTAAAAATGTGTTATTATGTAATATATAAAAAAAAAAATGAGTGTGAATTGAGAACATTAATAATTGAAAACGAAAAAAAAAGAAAAGAAGTTAGATAAACCACAGACCAGTTGCACTTAGTTAACCCCCCCCCCCCCCCCCCCACCCCAAAATATCGAAATTGTGTGCATGTATGCATAATGTATTTTATATATATTCCCTTTTATTAATGCCATCTTTTAAATATGTTTCGAAATAAATACAAAAAGAAATCACTCGTAACTCTAGTACGCTTAACTTAATGGTAACGCCCCTTTTTACAAACACTCAAAATAAAAATCGTCATCTACCGCTAACCAGCATTTGCCAATAAATAAACCTTGATTTTAATAAACCTTGAAAGAATATGTGTATGTATAGAAGCGTCAAAATAGCAACGAAGGTGTAACAAGTTTATCTTTATTACAACTAGATTAACGCTAATCTGATTACCGGTACAATGAACCCATTCCGCTATATTCATAACAATTGACTGATAGCGTTAACCGCGCACCTGTCGCAGTTATAAGCATTTTCAAAGAGCGCCCAGCGATCACGATGAAATTTCTGATCATGTACAGAGACGCTTATCTTTCTCGTTTTAGCCATACGAGATCGTGCGAGATTCGATTATGTCCCCATTCACTCTCTTCTTACTTCACTGATATGATTCAATAAAGATAGAATGCATAGACTGTCATTTTATATATTGATACATAACATAACACAGAGGTCTAATTCAATAATGGAATTGAACCTCTCTTCAATTGATTTCTAAAGACCTCTCTACAATTCCAACGAACCTATCTTCAATTGAATTAGACCTCTCTTCAAGTACATCTGAACTGAACCTCAGTGTCATTCAACTGAAGAGAGGTCTAATTCAATTGAAGAGGTTCAATTCAATTGAAGATAGGTCGAGATGTCTAATTCATTTGAAGAGAAGTTCAGTTCAATTGAAGAGAGGTTCAATTCCAATACTGAATTATACCTCCCTTCAATAGAATTAGACCTCCCTTCAATTGAATTGAACCTCTCTTCAATTGAATTAGACCTCTCTTCAAATAAATGAGTTCATGTTAATTTGGTCAATGACCTTGAAGCTCTACTGATTGATTTTGATTTCAGGAAGTAGTCGCTACAGACTTGTTTTTTGAAAAATTATTTTTAGCCGTGGCGGCCATCTTGAATTTCCGGCCGACCTGAAATTTTGCTAGGATCAATTAGACATCAAGAGCAACATTCCTGTGAAGTTTCATGAAAATCCGTCAAGTAGTTTCACAGGAATAGTCGCTACAAGTTTTCATTATATAACTCTATGTAAACAAAGATGGCCGCTGACAGCCATGTTTAACGTCGAATCAAAATAATGTTTGACTCTGATAACCATCATGTCATGCTGATCATTTTACAAAAAGTCCCATATCAATATCACTTATAGTTTTCAAGACGTAGTCGCTACAAACTTCTTTTTTAAAAAATCTAATTTTAGCTGTGGCGGCCATCTTGAATTTCTAGCAGATCTGAAATTTTGCTAGGATCAATTAAACATTAAGAGCAACATTCCTGTAACGTTTCATGAAAATCTGCCAAGTAGTTTCAAAGGATTAGTCGCTACAAGTTTTTACTATATAACTGTATGTAAACAAAGATGGCCGCTGGCAGCCATGTTTAACGTTGAATCAAAACAATTTTTGACAAGGACCAACATCATGTCATGCTGATCATTTTACAAAAAGTCCAATATCAATATCACTTATAGTTTTCAAGTAGTAGTCGCTACAAACTTGTATTTTGAAAATCTATTTTTAGCCATGGCAGCCATCTTGAATTTCTGGGCGACCTGAAATTTTGCTAGGATCAATTAGACATCAAGAGCAACATTCCTGTGAAGTTTCACGAAAATCCGTCAAGTAGTTTCAGAGGAGTAGTCGCTACAAGTTTTCATCATATAACTCTATGTAAACAAAGATGGCCACTGGCAGCCATGTTTAACGTCAAATCAAAATAATGTTTGACTCTGATAACCATCATGTCATGCTGATCATTTTCCAAAAAGTCCCATATCAATATCACTTATAGTTTTCAAGACGTAGTCGCTACAAACTTCTTTTTTAACAAGAGGTCAATGACCTTGAAGCTCTACTGATTGATTTTGATTTCAGGAAGTAGTCGCTACAGACTTGTTTTTTGAAAAATTATTTTTAGCCGTGGCGGCCATCTTGAATTTCCGGCCGACCTGAAATTTTGCTAGGATCAATTAGACATCAAGAGCAACATTCCTGTGAAGTTTCGTGAAAATCCGTCAAGTAGTTTCACAGGAATAGTCGCTACAAGTTTTCATTATATAACTCTATGTAAACAAAGATGGCCGCTGACAGCCATGTTTAACATCGAATCAAAATAATGTTTGACTCTGATAACCATCATGTCATGCTGATCATTTTACAAAAAGTCCCATATCAATATCACTTATAGTTTTCAAGATGTAGTCGCTACAAACTTCTTTTTTAAAAAATCTAATTTTAGCTGTGGCGGCCATCTTGAATTTCTGGCCGATCTGAAATTTTGCTAGGATCAATTAGACATTAAGAGCAATATTCCTGTAAAGTTTCATGAAAATCTGTCAAGTAGTTTCAGAGGAGTAGTTGCTACAAGTTTTCATTATATAACTCTATGTAAACAAAGATGGCCGCTGGCAGCCATGTTTAACGTCGAATCAAAACGATTTTCGACAAGGACCAACATCATGTCATGCTGATCATTTTAGAAAAAGTCCCATATCAATATCCCTTAAAGTTTTCATGAAGAAGTCGCTACAAACTTGTTTTTTAAAAACCTATTTTTAGATCTGGTGGCCATCTTGGATTTCACATCAACATGAATTTTTGCTAGGATCAACTAGACTTCATGGGCAACATTTCTGTAAAGTTTCATGAAAATCCATTCAGTAGTTTCAGAGAAGAAGTCGCTACAAATAAAAGTTTACGGACAGACGGACGCCGCACCACGGCATAAGCTCTGCTGATCTCTCTGATCAGTAGAGCTAAAAATCTATTTTTAGCTGTGGCGGCCATCTTGAATTTCTGGCCGATCTGAAATTTTGCTAGGATCAATAAGACATTAAGAGCAACATTCCTGTAAAGTTTCATGAAAATCTGTCAAGTAGTTTCAAAGGAGTAGTCGCTACAAGTTTTTACTATATAACTGTATGTAAACAAAGATGGCCGCTGGCAGCCATGTTTAACGTTGAATCAAAACGATTTTTGACAAGGACCAACATCATGTCATGCTGATCATTTTAGAAAAAGTCCTATATCAATATCACTTATAGTTTTCAAGAAGTAGTCGCTACAAACAGTTAACTTGTATTTTAAAAACCTATTTTTAGATCTGGCGGCCATCTTGGATTTCACATCAACATGAATTTTTGCTAGGATCAACTAGACTTCATGGGCAACATTTCTGTAAAGTTTCATGAAAATCCATTCAGTAGTTTCAGAGGAGAAGTCGCTATAAAAAAAAAAAGTTTACGGACAGACGGACAGACAGACGGACGGACGGACGGACGGACAGACGGACGACGGACGCCGCACCACGGCATAAGCTCTGCTGATCTCTGATCAGTAGAGCTAAAAATGCAACATTTTGATTTTTGATTATTTTCAGTCCCGTTTTTTTGTTCAAATGAAGATTGTATTTTATGTTAGTACACAAGTCTCTTTGTTCCAAAGGTTAACATATGGTGATAAACAGTTGTATAAGCTTTGTGCTACTTCTTTCAGTTAAAACACATTTTGCACGGCGACTCTTTTAACATCTCTAGAAATTCAAAATATACCAAATGTTGCGTTTTTAAATGCAGTGAGTTTATATAAATAAATGTATGGTATTTATAAGCACATATTGTCCATGTAATAAAATGGCCTTCATTTTAATTTGATTTTTACAAACTTTGTCAGAGTCTGTACATTAAGGAAAGCTTGAAACCCAGCCGGATTGGATTAGTAATATTAGAGTTGTCATAACTCTCCTTTACTAAAAAAATGCCCTATTCAGTCGGAATAGCCGCGTAATTAACCTAGTACCTTCATTTTGTATTTGATCTTTACCAACTTGCCAGATTGTTGATATTAATGAACGCAAACCAGCTATGTATCGGGTTAGTAACACCAGAGTTATGGTCCTTGATTTATTGAAAAACGCTAGTCTGCTGTGTGAATGCTCTAACACATGCATTTTGTATAAATTTGATCTTTACCAAATTTAGTCAGATTGTTGATATCGACGACAGTTCGGACAAGTTTCGAAAAGCAGCTATATCGGATTAGTAACACCAGAGTTATGGCCCTTGATTTATTGAAAAATGTTCTAGTCTGCCATGTGAATGCTCTAGCACACGCTCTTTGTATAATTTGATCTTTACCAAATGCAGCCAGATTGTTGATATTGATGACAGCTGAGACAAGTTCAAAAACTAGCGACATCAAATTATTAACACCAGAGTTATGGCACACGATTTATTGAAAAATAAACACGCTCTTTGTATAATTTGATCTTTACCAAATGCAGCCAGATTGTTGATATTGATGACAGCTGAGACAAGTTCAAAAACTAGCGACATCAAATTATTAACACCAGAGTTATGGCACACGATTTATTGAAAAATAAACACGCTCTTTGTATAATTTGATCTTTACCAAATGCAGCCAGATTGTTGATATTGATGACAGCTGAGACAAGTTCAAAAACTAGCGACATCAAATTATTAACACCAGAGTTATGGCACACGATTTATTGAAAAATGCCATATTGTGCTGTTAACACTCGAGATCCTCTGATTTTCATCTGATCTTAACCAATCTCTGGCAGAGGTATGCCCATTTTCATAAAACCAAACCTAGCTCATAACCGTTAGCAAAATAATTTGTGACTTGTACAAAGCAATAATATTAGTGTTTATTACAATGCACTAAGGCTCACATACTTTCATTTCGATAGGTAACGAATGATAGAGAAAATTTGTTTGTTTGTATAGTGTTTTACATCTTTTTCAACACATGTAAGGTTATATATGACGGTCGATTTTTTGTGGTGGATGCAGACCACCCACTTTTCCTGGGTAGAACCAGTACTGTACACCTCCTGCCATCCGTAAGAATCGATAGAGAGAAGAAGAGATAGAGTTATAGTACATGCATATATACTTATATATATATGCATACACTATAACTCCATCTCTTTTTCTCTCTAAATTTGAATATATATACATATACTATAACTCTATCTCTCCTTCTCTCTATATCTAAATATATACTGAAAGGAAAAAGAAACATGGGAATTTCCGCTATACATTGTATGTACAATATGCTGCTGTTAATCGAATGGTACATGGCTACATAAGACTAAAAAAACACTAACACAGCAAATAGTATTCCTGCAAAGTTTCATTATTGACAAAGTATGCGTTTGGCGCAAACTTAGGATGCAAAATTTTGCAAACTTTTACGTTAAATACATTACTGAACTGGCTGAATTTTCCAAAGTCGAACTTCAACATTTATGAATTTCTTGTTACGTGTACTGTGTTTAAAACCTCTACAGCATCACAGTTGTGTCCTTTCTCTTATTAACTGCAATTTTCTTTTTACAAAACATCTTGGGATTTCCTTGGAATATATATGGAATTAAGTGTGGCGTATATACAATATATAGCGAAAATTCCCGTGTCGCGTTTCTTTTTCCTTTCAGTATATATACATATACTGTAACTCTATCTCTTCCTCTCTCTATCATTCTTTTTCTATCGAAATGAAAGTCTGTGCTAAGGCTCTCATAAATTCTTGTTTTGTGATTGAAGTACACTATATTTGAATTATATGTAATCCATGTAAATAAATATTTCCCATATAAATAAATATTTATGACTTAGCAACAACATCCAACTGAGTTGTCAAGTTTTCCTGACCATACATTTTCATATAATAATCATTTAACAGAATGTAACATGCAGATTATTTTAATGCATATGGATATTTATGATGAAGTGTCTCCGTGGCCGAATGGTTAACGACCTTGCGTTGTAAACCTTCGCCTCTCACCGCTGCGTGTTCGAATCCCACTGGGAGCTCGACTTGTGAGGAAGTGTCGACTCTTACGGATGACGGGAGGTGTACAGTACTGGTTCTACCCAGGAAAGGTGGGTGGTCTGCCTCCACCACAAAAAATCGACTGTCATATATAACCTTACATGTGTTGAAAATGACGTAAAACACCAGTACAAACAAAACAAAACATTTCATATGAAACTGAAGCACATTATAAGGGTCTTCACATCTTGTATTTGGATCGACACCGAACACATTCCAGATGTCCTCCAGACCCTTTATAAGCTGTGTTAACTACAGCCAAACCTATTTTACGAGACCACTAAACGGAAGATAAGAACTGGTCTCTATTAAAACCAAAAGGCCAAATAAAATAACAGGTGTGGTTCCGGTTTCCCGACCGACCTTGTTTTAAGGGGCTGACCCTTAGCGTTTTATGACCCTTTTTTACGTTTTGTATTTTATGTTTTCTTTTCTTCTTTTTGTTTTTAATTAAAAATATTTTCCCTACCTACCCTGTTTTTTTTAGCATGTAATACGAACCACATATAATTTTATTTGGCCTAAGCAATGACTTTTTTTTTTACCTGTGATTTTTGAGTCAAATACTCACTTTCTTCTAAAAGGACTGAATAAACTCAATTTGTTTAAATGATTTCCATAGACCGACTCATTAATTTTGTCATTATGGAGGAAACTGACTCACGGAAACAAATTTCTAACAATGATTTCAGACAGAAAAACAAACAGCTTACTGGAAACGACAAACAAGGGCAGATAACTGTTTTATTTTGCATACTAATTAGTAATTACAGTAATTCATTCACAATCAAATCAATAGGAACACGAGGTATCACAGACATGTTTTTACAATATAAATATTATCACTTCTTCTGTTTAGCAAGTTTTTCTTTTCTTTTTTTCTCATGTTTGGGGGTTTTAGTTTTTCTCTTTTCTTTTTGGGAGTCTTTCACTAGACGTTTCCTTTCCTGAAAATAGGAATAGAATCCATTCAAAATGGTATCAAAAGTTCGATACCTTAAAGGGACACATGGCAATCTTGAGTTTTATTCAAACATTAAAATTTGCTCCTCAACTTAGTTATCCTGCGTCATTTTGACTTTAAAACCGCTTGCATATAATTAAATAAAAAATTGAGATTTCAATTTTCTTCTATATTTCACCAAATTTTAAATTATATTATTGATGCACTATTATAAAAAGTTAGTAATATGTAAACATAATTTGCTTTGAACTATTCTAACAATTACTATTAATGATTGAACAAATGCAAGTGAAGGGACGCCCTGAGTTTTTAAAAAATCAAGATTGCCGTGTGTCCCTTTAAGACAACTCAAATGTCTTACTTTAGCCATGGTGATAGTCTTAGATTTCACAGCAAGATTAATATACTTTAGGACCAATTAAATATCACACTTAAATGTTCATGTAAATTCAATGAAGATATAAATAAAATAATAAGTAACTAACGATCTGACACCGTAAAACTCTAGATGTAGGACCAAAATATCTTTTTAAGTCTATTTTAGAAGTGACAGTCACCTCTGATTTTGAACTGAACTATATTTAAATGTTTTCTGCATCACTGATCTGGCCTTGTGCAATGGTCAGTATTAACTGGAAGACTGGTCTTTTATTGTCAAATGGTCAATGTTAATGGTAGCACTGGTCTGACATTGTCCAATGGTCAGTATTTACTGTAACACAGATCTGGCAATTGTCCAGTGGTCTGTATTTACTGTAACACTGGTCTGGCATTGTCCAATGGTCAGTATTTACTGTAACACTGGTCTGGCATTGACCAATGGTCAGTATTTACTGTAACACTGGTCTGGCATTGTCCAATGGTCAGTATTCACTGCAACACTGGTCTGGCATTGTCCAATGGTCAGTATTCACTGTACCACTGGTCTGGCACTGTCCAATGTCAGTATTTACTGTAACACTGGTCTGCCATTTTCCAATGGTCAGTATTTACTGTAACACTGGTCTGCCATTGTGCAATGTCAGTATTTACTGTAACACTGGTCTGACATTGTCCAATGTCAGTATTCACTGTAACACTGGTCTGGCATTGTCCAATAGTCAGTATTCACTGTAACACTGGTCTGGCATTGTCCAATGGTCAGTATTTACTGTAACACTGGTCTGGCATTGTCCAATGGTCAGTATTTACTGTAACACTGGTCTGGCATTGTCCAATGGTCAGTATTTACTGTAACACTGGTCTGGCATTGTCCAATAGTCAGTATTCACTGTAACACTGGTCTGGCATTGTCCAATGGTCAGTATTTACTGTAACACTGGTCTGGCATTGTCCAATGGTCAGTATTTACTGTAACACTGGTCTGGCATTGTCCAATGGTCAGTATTCACTGTAACACCGTTTTGGCATTGTCCAATGGTCAGTATTTACTGTAACACTGGTCTGGCACTGTCCAATAGTCAGTATTTACTGTAACACAGTCACTGGTCTGGCATTGTCCAATAGTCAGTATTCACTGTAACACTGGTCTGGCATTGTCCAATAGTCAGTATTCACTGTAACACTGGTCTGGCATTTCCAATGGTCAGTACCTACCCTCTTAGAGTTTGGAGATTCATCTCTGGGTCGTATTATTGTTCCTTTCTTATCACTAGTACTGTCCTCATTACTGTCTACATCCTCATCATCATCACTGCCACCATCAGAGTTGCCATCATCATCAGTACCACTATCTGTGTTGTTGTCATTGTTTGTACCCTCACCGTGGTCACACTCACCATTTGTTGCTGTACTACTTTGGAGTAACAAAGGAACCTAGGCAAATTGATAAATAAATACTGAAGGTAAAAATTTAAGTTTCCTCCAATCATGTGTTGCTGATTGGTATAATTTAAATTATATATTATTCACGCCTGAATTGCCCGTCACAAGCACAACTTTCAGCGATGTTGTGCTACCATGCCGCCACCAACTCCCTTCATTTTCTTATTTAAAGAAGCACAGCCAGTTAATTGTCCAGTCATACGGGCAGCTGTATCTTCCGACATCCTATCAAAATGCCAAGTCTGATCCCAATATTGAAATAAAATGGGAGTTTTATCTACCGTTAACATCCCATTATCACACTGTATAAGGTTATATTTGGACATCAACCTCGGAGGGGGATGAGTTTCCCATCAGTCACGGCTCTGCCTGGGAGTGAACCCACACAGAGGTGAGGCCTACAGCTCTAAAGCCAAGGTTTTATACACTGAGCTACTGAGGCACATATCCCAATGTTATATAAATGTATAAACAATTTTTAAGACCAAGAGTCTTCCTGAGGACATGACCTTTATTACTGAGGACATGACCTTTATTACTGAGGACATGACCTTTATTACTGAGGACATGACCTTTATTACTGAGGACATATTATCTATTATTCAAGGGAACGTAATGAATAGCCAAACCATCTTTGTTATTGAGACTTCTGAAAAACTTGAATAGGTGAGAAAGAATTATCAAAATCGGATGTTAAACAAAGAAGATATGATCATTTGAAGTTTCTGTTGAAACAGATATGGAAGCGGCCATTTTGAGAGCTATGACACCACGGTTCTAAATGACCATATATGGAATATTTATAAATATGAAAATTTACTGATTTATGGGGGGAAAATGACATCATTTGGTAATACGGAACTATGATGTCATAGTTATAAAAATGGCGGCTCCCAACAACCTTTAAATGGTCATATACTTTTTGTTTATTATCCCATTTTGATCATTCTTTCACCGTTTTCCAAGTTTTTCAGAACTCTCAATAATAGAGCTTGTTTGGCTGTGTAGCTACATTCCCTTTAACTAAACATTTGCTATTTCTCCTACCTGTTCAGGTCCAGATAAATCTGTCTTTAATCCTGTGATCTTGCTGTACAGCACCTGCAATGGAGACAATAAATTGAGTATACCCATAATAATGGTGGCAATAAATACAGTCAAACCTGGCCAGGAAAACACCACTATTAAAAGACATCAGATATGTATTCATTTTCGTCTATAAGTGCTATTCCATTTGAACATACGCTAAGACTCCATGAAGGCAATTTAACAAATCATCTATGGGTGAACCCTATTTTCTGAAATTTGTTTTTTTAAATTCTATTATGCATCTATGGGTGAATGTTTAGTTTCAAAAGTGCCTTCCTTGGGTCACATGTATGTTTTAATGGAATAACCCAAATTAAATCTGTTTTCTATCAAAACTAGAATTGTTTTAAATTAAAATGCAACTGTTTGAAGAGGGCACCTGCATTAAGAGACCAATTTTGTGTTTCCCTTTAGGTCTGGTAATATGGGTTTGACTGTATAGACAAATCATAAGGCCTCACATATTGGAGTTTTAAAGCACTTGGTAAAAATTATGTAATCAGATTGGTGGATGCTGAAAAATGTGTGACTATTAAATAATCAGTCCTGTGACATTTAACTGTGAACAATGTAACGTCATACAGTTTTAACAGCATGTCTGGTTTTCACAATAAACCAACAAATGTCCTCTATATATTCTGAACTGTGCACAGAAGATGTAGATATTTTATTCTAGCATACCAGACAAGGATATCTGTATTTTAAACACGTGCTGTACAATCTGAACATACGCACGGGGGCAGATAAAAGTCACGTGCATCAACAATGTCGTGACAAACGTCAAACGTTGCATGAAATCACTGTGTAAATAAACTTACAAACGTTCATTGTTGGCGACGACAACATACAAAATGACAATGATATGCAAGAAAAAGAATCAATCATAGGTATCCGGTTCAGATAGGGAAATTCCAACCCTCGGTATAACTCTTTTAATCGCAACCTTGGCAGAGGCTCTGTCATATATTTACTTCTTGTTGGAATTCCCGATCTTCACTAGTCTAGACTTCCATCAAAGATTTTTAAATTCAGCACGATACCCACTAATGACATAAAAGTAAAATCAAATGCTAACCTGATTGGAGTCTCCCTGTTTAGCTCTCAAAAAATCTCTCTCGAAGTCTATAACCTGGTCCAATGTCCTTGGGATATACGAATGTTTGAATACCTGCAATTGTACATAATATCACATGATCATGGAAATAATAAACAAACAACGAGACATAGAAATAGCAGCTGATCAAGGTTTTTTTCACATTTTCTTCAAACATTTATGAAGACTTCTATTAATAGATTACATCATTTTTAGGGAAAGCAAAAATGAAATTGTCGGCTTTTAAAGATGTATCTATTACCACTTTTCTGTTGGCTGTCATGGTTATGCATCTATCAAGGTCATCATCTCCCCTCACGCTAACCCCACAACGCACCCCACCCACCCCTCCCACTCTGAACATACAACAGAAGATACTGTTACATGATCTTAGTTGTTTGTCTATTTTGTCTTGTTCTTTTAAGATGTCCACTGATTTATTGGCTGTCATCGTCATGCACCTATCACGGCTATCATCTCCCAAACTCACTCAACTACCCAACCCACCATGCTTCACATGCTGAACACAAGACAATTTCACAGAACTCACTTGCTCATCTATTTTGTCTTGTTCTGCAAGGTCATCCACTGATCTGTTGGCTGTCATTGTCATGCCCCTATCAAGGTCATTATCTCCCATCACTACCACAATATCCCACCAAACACCCCCTCTCCCTCCCCACTCAAGACTCCTCCCTAAACCCTGTACAGAAGATATTGCTACATGATCTTACTTGTTCATCTATTTTGTCTTGTTCTGTAAGGTCGTCCACTGATCTATTTGCTGTCATCGTCATGCATCTATCCAGGTAGTCGTCCAGATTATCAGCTGTTATTGTAACATCCGTCACAAAATCAAACAACTCCTTCATTGTGAGCGCACTCACTCCCTTCTTCTTAAAAAATTCTGAAACCAACAAAATTTAATACATATAATCTTAGGTTACCCAAGGTGACTTACTCCGTCTTATACGCTTCTATCACTATCGGTGATGAAAGCGAGCGTATTGAAGTAAAGTGAAATGGGTATCCGACGAATATTCAACATTACACAATGTTACAGAGAAGACAATGATTTTCATAATAGGGTCACGGTGACCTTGACCTTCTGACATCAAAAGCAATAGGGTCATCCCTCAGAGCGGACATGGTTGTATCTACAGAAGGACGTTCCTATAGAAGGTACTTTAAAGTGATTTTAACTTTGTTTCAAATTAAAAGAATCACTACTTATACAGCAATAGGCTTAAGTGATTATGAAATAAATTGTATTGTATTCCGTTGTGTTAAGCCACACCTCCTACCACCTAAGGTAGCGAACGTGTGCGCGCGCGAAGAGATGACAGGACGGAGAGATGGTGGGACGGACAAGGTTCAACCATTATACACCACCTAAACTTCGACTGCGAGGTATAAATAGACTTGTGTGACTCTTCTTGTTTGACTTTAAAAAATCGTGGCATTTCACACACAGGGATGTATTTGTGGGTTCTTCTGTCTGCTCAAGGACACATCGAAGAACACCAGTGGTGCAGTGCGGCTCGAACCCCATAACCAAGTCAAGCATGCTATCCTCCGAGTCACGTCGGGTCATTTTAAGAATCAAGAATGGCTTTCGTTCCTTAAACCTTGTTTATCACAAAAGATCATTAAAATGCTGGCAGCTCAGACCTCCATGCGCGGGTGAATCACCCCTGATATCGCAAACAGACTGTGATCAACCCCTCTGCTCGCACTCAATCCTTACGAAAACTCAAAATCATGAGCTAAGTATCTACATTAGCAGCTGATGCATTATTGGGCCAAATATGTCACACTTGGAATACGAATGTTTTGACAAACTTTTACTGGCTAGTGGTTTAGGTCTCTGTCGTAATAAGAGGTCGCGGTTTGATGAAGGGATGCTGTACAACTTCAAAAGACATTATAATTATGAAGTTTCTCACAATTTCAGGTAAATCAGATGTGGAGTTCCTCACATTTTATTTCGGAGTTGGATCTCTATTATCACCATATGAATATGACCAAGTAAATAATCATAAATAATCACTATATAAGAAAACATATAAATCACTGTCTGAGTATATACATAACAGATCAGATGAAGAGTTCCTCACATTTTATTTCGGAGTTGGATCTCTATTATCATCATATGAATATGATAAAATAATCATAAATAATCCCTATATAAGGAAAGCATGAGGTGGTTGCTCTACCACTAGGGGCTTTTACATTAAAACTTGCACTACACCCCAGGAAGGCACTTTGAATTTAAACCATAGATGCAAAATCGAGTTCGAAAAACCACAGTTCAGAAAATAGGGTTCACCCATAGATGTTTATTAAATTGCCTTCCTGTGGTCCCGGGTATGTTTTAACAGAATTGAATTGAATTTGGGTTTTAAGGCGCACCAACACATGAAAGGTTATATGGCGCCTAACAGGAATAAACATGCCAGGCTCATCCTCCATATACATCGAGATAAAATATGGAGAACGGGCCTAGAAGCTTCTCACCCTGAACTGCAGAGTTGCTGCAAATTCCATTGTAGACACTCCATTTACGCTGGAGCCACGTTATAGTTTTTCTGCCACTGCTCTAGTGATATGAGCGAGATGGCACCTGAAAAAATGCAGGAGTTATGATGAAGACCTTTAATGAGCATGAACAAAAAATGATAAAATGAACATGAATTTGGTGGGCGGGGTGGGTGGGGGTGTGGTTCTACCCCTCTGCCTTTTCCTCCAATGGGATCTGCAGTGGCCCTATTCTTTGCCCCGTAACCAAACGGAGCCCCCGGAACCACATGGGGCCTGTTTTAACAGAACAGCCCTGAAACAAATAATTCATATATATGGAAAGCATGCGAGGCGGATGCTATACAACTAAGCCACCACCAGGGTATACATAACAGATCAGATGTAGAGTTCCTCAGATTTTATTTCGGAGTTGGATCTCTATTATCATCATATGAATATGATAAAGTAAATAATCATAAATAATCACTATATAAGAAAACATATAAATCACTGTCTGAGTATATACATAACAGATCAGATGTAGAGTTCCTCACATTTTATTTCAGAGTTGGATCTCTATTATCATCATATGAATATGATAAAATAATCATACCGGTAAATAATCCCTATATAAGGAAAGCATGAGGTGGTTGCTCTACCACTAGGGGCTATTACATTAAAACTTGCACTGCACCCCAGGAACGCACTTTGAAATTAAACCATAGATGCAAAATCGAGTTCGAAGAACCACATTTCAGAAAATAGGGTTCACCCATAGATGTTTATTAAATTGCCTTCCTGTGGTCCTGGGTATGTTTTAACAGAATTGAATTGGGGTTTTAAGGCGCACCAACACATGAAAGGTTATATGGCGCCTAACAGGAATAAACATGCCAGGCTCATCCTCCATATACATCAAGATAAAATATGGAGAACGGGCCTAGAACCTTCTCACCCTGAACTGCAGAGTTGCTGCAAATTCCATTGTAGACACTCTATTTACGCTGGAGCCATGTTATATTTTTTTTGCCACTGCTCTAGTGATATGAGCGAGATGGCACCTGAAACAATGCAGGGGTCATGATGAAGACCTTTAATGAGCATGAACAAAAAATGATAAAATGAACATGAATTTGGTGGGCGGGTGGGTAGCGGTAGGGGGTTCTAACCCTCTGCCTTTCCCTCCAATTGGATCTGCAGTGGCCCTATTCTTTGTCCCGTAACTAAACGGAGCCCCCGGAACCACACGGGGCCTGTCTTAACAGAACAGCCATGAAACAAATAATTCATATATATGGAAAGCATGCGAGGCGGATGCTATACAACTAAGCCACCACCAGGGTATACATAACAAATCAGATGTAGAGTTCCTCAGATTTTATTTCGGAGTTGGATCTCTATTATCATCATATGAATATGACCAAGTAAATAATCCTAAATAATCACTATATAAGAAAACATATAAATCACTGTCTGAGTATATACATAACAGATCAGATGTAGAGTTCCTCACATTTTATTTCGGAGTTGGATCTCTATTATCATCATATGAATATGATCAAGTAAATAATCATAAATAATCCCTATATAAGGAAACATATAAATCACTGTCTGAGTATATACATAACAGATCAGATGTAGAGTTCCTCACATTTTATTTCGGAGTTGGATCTCTATTATCATCATATGAATATGATAAAATAATCATAAATAATCCCTATATAAGGAAAGCATGAGGTGGATGCTCTCCCACTTAAAGAGCTATTACATTAAAACTTAACATTGTACCCCAGGAAGGCACTTCGAAATTGAACACTCACCCATAGATGCAAAACTGAGTTAGAATCAAATTTCAGAAAACATGGTTAACCCATAGATGTTTATTAAATTGCCTTCCTGGGGTTTCGGGTATTTTTTAATGGAATAGCCCCAAAACAAATAATCTTAAATAATTCCTATATATATATATATATATGGAAGGCATGCGAGATGGATGCTCTCATACTAAATCATCGCCTGACTATATACATAACAGATCAGATGTAGAGTTCCTCAGATTTATTTCGGAGTTGGATCTCTATTATCATCATATGAATATGATAAAATATTTCCTATATATTGGAAAGCATGCAAGGCGGATGAAGTACCACTAAATCACTGCTGGGGTATATATGTAACAGATCAGATATAGAGTTCCTCAGATTTTATCTCGGAGTTGGATCTCTATTATCATCATATGAATATGATATATAATCCTAAATAATCACTATATAAGGAAATTTATCACATAACATGTGGTGTGGGAGTGTAATAACACCATTCAATATTTTCAATATTCCACTAGTGGTATAACATAATGTTAATGACGTCATGGACGTCACGTTAATGTCATTTCTGACGTAATGTGACGTCATAAGTTCTGTAATAAATAGAATCTAACATTCATTCTCATTCATTATTGAATTTATTATACTTGTTAGCAAAAATGATATAATGCTCGGCAAGAGCCTCACATTATATCATTTTGCCAACTTGTTTAATAAATTCAATAATGAATGAGCACTCATGCAAGATCCTCTATATATAAACCACCACCTGGGTAAATACATAACAGATCAGATTTTATTTCGGAGTTGGATCTCTATTATCATCATCTCAATATGACAACAAGTGAAGCACCAATAGTGGTGTGAACGCCGGATTGCAAATTCAACACTTTTAACTGAAAAATCTAAGCAAAAAGGAGGGATAATTCGGGTAAATCCATGACAGAGTTATGGTGCTTGTCAAATAACACTGGGTAATGATAATAAACGTGTGCCAAGTTTCAAAGCTTTAGGACATTTCATTTTTGAGAAATAAGGAAAAACAAAAAAAATAACCAAAAAATTCAACCGATACGTCAAAATGTGTCGACGGACAGACAGACAGACAGACGGACAGACAGACAGTTGGAAATCACCAAATTATAAGCCTGGATTTGCTACGCAATCTGGCTAAAAATAAATAATCATATATAATCCCTATATAAGGAAAGCGTGCGAGGCGGATGGACTAACACTAATTCACTGCTGGGAGATACAAAACTGATCAGATGTAGAGTTCCTCAGATTTTATTTCAGAGTTGGATCTCTATTGTCATCATATCACTACGATAAACAATCATCAATAATTCCTGGAAAATATTTACTCACCAGTTACATTAGTACAATCTTTGCGTAGAAACTCGAGGGCATGGGGATGATCATGTTCAACGGACTGAGAAACGTCTATTACATACAGAACACCCTCGTGGTATCTGTGGGTATAAACATTATCATTAATTCTAATACACCCGCACTATGTGCCCAGTTTAAAATATATCCTTATATTCAACGATATATCACTGTAAAGTTTGCAGTGTTAAGAGAATAAGCAAGGCAATGCGAAAGATATCACTGTAACATTTGCAACGTTAGGACAGTAAGCAAAGCAATGTGAAAGATTTCAGATGTGTGCATTATTTTCACATTGTAGAGGTATTAGAATAGAAATAGAACATCGTTTACGATGAATTATCGTGTAATATATCACGGTTCGGGCTCGTGAAATTATTGTTTACAATTGAACGACAAACCTTGATATATTACACGATAATTCACGGTAAACGATGTTCTATTTCTTAAATATAGTACGTGTCATTTACATATAACACACCTTCATGGTATATGTGGGTTAATAATGGTATAATGAAATATAGACTGGGACACATTATAAGAATCCTTAATGGGTATCCGGTGAAGATTGGGAATTCCAACACAAGGTTTAACTGTTTTTATCGGAACCGAGGTTATAATACCGAGTGTTGGAATTTCCCTATCTGAACCGGATACGCATGACTGATTCTTTTTCTTGCATATTATTTTCATTCTGTGCATTTACGTCGCCAAATATAAATGTTTTGCAAGTTTATTTACACAATGATGTCTGGCAACTGTCATTGTTGATTTCAGCGCGCGACTTTATCTTCCCCCATGTGTAAGATCAGGCCTTCCAGCACCCATGTAAAACGTGGATCACCTTATCCAGTATGCAAGAACTATCCAATGTAACACACCCTGGTGGTATCTGAGGGTATGAATTATCACCCTCGTTGGTAACTAGGTATTATTATTATTGTTTATGGAAGAAAGAAAACCAATAAACATATACATTAAAGAACATCTCTAGGCCAACATGAGGCAATTTTTATAAGGATATACCTTAATCAACTGACCTGCAACAGACAAACTGAATGGTCAATTGTCAAAAAAGATTGTTATTTTCAGTAACAAAATAAGCTATTTTGTTTAGATGACAAAAAAATATACTATAAAGTAGCTATACATCTAAAGGCACATTATGACCCGTGGTCCACTAGGTTAATACATGCAGCAAGTTTCAAGACAATATCTTGAATGGTCCTGGAGTTGTGCCCTGGAAATTAAAAGTGTGCTGGACTGACTAGATTGTTCAGACAGACCTCACAGCAGACGGCATTGATAAACTTCATTTTTGCTTCTCCTATAAAAAATGTTAGGTAGGTTGATATGAGAATTCTTCTTAACATTTATTTAATCTTTAGTGCGTCAGCCTCTAGCTACAAGTTGCATAACCCCTCCCTAAAATGTGCATGAAGTCGGCCCAGTATTTTTTGTCGGCAGCAATTCAATGGAGAAACAAAATTTGCTTGAAAGCTTGATTTTTAAATCGGATTACAACTTGATGTAAATGACATACTTTACTTACAAGAGATGGATTACAACTTGATGTAAATGACATACTTTACTTACAAGAGATGGATTACAACTTGATGTAAATGACTTTACTTACAAGAGATTAAATTCGCTGAAGTCAGCGTGTATAAGTTTACACTCGTGATACAAAGTACGTAGGATCTGTATACACTGAAGATATAGCTCTCTCGCTTTAGATTCACTAAAATCAGCATCTTTTAATAACGGGGCAGGCCTGTAAATAGAAATAAACAATCAGGTACATACGAATGCAAATATATACTTTAAAGAGACACACAGAAATCTTGGGTTTTTTTAAACTTGGGTGTCCAGTTCAGTTTTTCTACATAACTTGCATATATTTAAAAATCAGTATTGGATAATCTAACATGTTTCATTAAAATACGCCATGCTGATTGGTTATTGAGGAGTTTTCAAAAATCCTATCAAGACCTCTCACGTCACGTCCTTCAACTGCTAGGACGCAATTTTAAACGATTTTAAACGTTGAAAAACATCCAAAACAACAATTTCGTTAGCTTAAAGCAATGTTACGTTAAAACAACAAATTGAAATTGTGAAAAACATAATAAAGCTGTATATTTTCTTTGTTTGGTACCGAGAGACGGACATACAATGTAAGACGTGAGAATTTGTTGTAATATGTTCAATCTCTCGAAAATGTGTGTATAAAATACATAATAATTTTTCAGATAAAAAATATTTCCAGCGGGTTTATATCGTGCGAGATCAAAACCTGGTGTTTTGCACTTGAAACACATCGAAACTGCAGGTCTACGGCCCTTGGTATCGATGATCTTCAAGTCCCGCCCACCAGGTATTGTTCTGGGACAATATCAACCTGCTGGAAATCTTTTATTTCTTGAATAAATCAAAGTCCTAATTACAATACTACTCAAAATTTGCTAAGGCCAAAAAAAAAAATAGGTGTGTTTCCTATTGCCTGCTCTAAAAATATGTCAGTAGGTAGGCTTTTTTTTTTTTTGGAGCATGATATTGTGAGATTCTACATGTATTTATCTCATAAACCCCATACAAGTTGATGATACAGCTGAAAGTTTCTCTGTGATGTCAGTTTACCTCGATATATTGTGATAAATCATTGTTCAGAACAAATAATTTTTAAAAAAAGTTTTAGAGTCGGCCCCTTAAAAATAGGGTCAGTCGGGCCACCGGAAACACAGGTTTTGTTTTTTTTTGGCCTAAGGATCACTTTTATTCTTCCATATAATTTAATTAGAAATCAATTCACAATAACGATATTAATTTCATTGATACTTCAACAATTCCACAATTTGAATCAAGTCATGAGATCACATGACCATACACTGCCCTAAATAATTTTATGTAAAATAGAAATAATGCTTTTTATTTCAGCAAGAAATTTAGACAGCAAAAAAGTGATCCTTAGCAAATTTTATACTTTATACTGCCAGGTTTTCCCTTAAAGATTGAACTCCTTTAATATAACTCTTCTGACAGTAATTAAAGTATTCAAGAATTTTATTGTTTATCTGATTTTACTTGAATTGGCACAGAGAGTAAAAGCTTCAGTAATTAAAGTATTCAAGAATTTTATTGTTTATCTGATTTTACTTGAATTGGCACAGAGAGTAAAAGCTTCAGTAATTAAAGTATTCAAGAATTTTATTGTTTATCTGATTTTACTTGAATTGGCACAGAGAGTAAAAGCTTGTTCATTTATAAAACATGTTTTACTTTCATTACGCAGATGTTGGAAATATAAGAATCCATCATGAGTATCCATTTGAGATATTGAAATCTCACCCGAGGGTCAATATTGTAACCAGGGACAAGGCTCTGTCGAGTTTCTGGTTGCAATTCTGATCCCGAGGGTGAGATTTACCTATCTCATATGGATAAACTCATGATGGATTATGTTCTCCCATTATACGCTTAGTACATACTTCAATGACTATTTGATTTTACGCTAGAATAAGAAAACATCACCAATGTGACATCATGATGTTTCATGTAAGCGTCACATATCAGTTATCTAACATGAGGGTGTTTAGGAAAACACCTATCTCACATGACCAGAAATGGGAGAAATAACAGTGTTCACCCTGATGTTGGGAAATAATACTGTTTCATCTGAGTCAGATATGCCAGAAAACGATGTCACATCACTGTAGAAATTAAAGATTAGCTTACCATCCATCTTTGCCAATAAAACTCATAACCAACACGTGACTTCTCAGTAAAATCGGCTCTGGACACAATATACCAGTTTGATGAATTCTAAAAATATTGTTTAAAAACACAATTTTAAAATCACGGTAAGAAACTTCCATCAGAAAAGTGTCATTCACTCCAGACTGTCCTTTGAACCCATATTTTGACCTTGAACTTGGTACGATTATAGTTTGTTAATCAAGGTCATGCTGAAATACAGGATTGAACAGGAAGTTTAATTAAATTAATACTTGCCTCCAAAGTTACTTAAGAGTCTCTGTGGCCGATGGGTTAACGACACTGCATTGCATACCTTCTCGCCTCTCACCGCTGCGGGTTTCGAATCCCACTGGGAGCTCGACTTGTAAGTAAGGAAGTGTTGATTCTTACGGATGATGGGAGGTGTACAGTACTGGTTTTACCCCGGAAAAGTGGGTGGTCTGCCTCCACCACGAAAAAATTGACCATCATATTTAACCTTACAGATGAAAAACACCATACAAACAAACAAACAATACCTGAACCCAAATGATGATAGATTTTATATTATGCGACACCCTGTTTCATGGAGATTATGTACATGTAACTGATTAACTATTCAAATCCATTCAAAAGTTAGAGAGCATACAAAAATATTGCCATTTTAAAGCATATAATATATTCATGTATTGATTCCAAAATATGACCAAATTCAAGTAGGTGATACACTGTCTTGTTGACAAACAGCGTTTTAATAAAGGCTATTACAACCAGTCGCTTATGAATGTTGAATGTTGTCATTGCATCTTTTATCCCTTCATAATCTCAGTTCCAAATAAAACCTTGAAGAATATGTTTTTAACAAAATACAAGATCAGATCACATTTCTTTGCCAAGAAAACTATAAATGTTTAAAAACATATTAATTAAGTGAATTATGAATTAAGTCTTTTGCACGCTCGCTTTAATACGATGTACAACAATTGTGCAAGATAAAACAAACTGACCTGATCAGGTTCCTCATTTCCTTCTCTGCCCAGGTGCGAACCATTTTGCGTGGGTTGTGTTTACAGTAACCATGGCGAAATCGGAACTCGCCACTGACATACTTATCTCGATCTTTAAATACTAATATGGACGTTTTGTAAACCTGAAAACATAAATCTGATCTTCTAACGAGATTGCCTCGAATATATTTACACACATTATACATGAATCATTAATTAATATGTACATGTGGTTTGATCTGAAGATAAAATTACTTGTCATTGTTACATCAGGAACTTCAGGTCAAGGTCAAATGTTACCGCAGGAACTTCAGGTCAAGTTCAAATGTTACCGCAGGAACTTCAGGTCAAGGTCAAATGTTTCCACAGGCACTTCAGGTCAAGGTCAAATGTTACCGCAGGAACTACAGGTCAAGGTCAAATGTTTCCACAGGCACTTCAGGTTAAATTTTACCACCGGAACAGAAAAGCAAGGTCAAGTGTTACATAAGGAACTTAATGTCCAGGTCCAATGTTATCGCAGGAACTTCAGGTCAAGTTCCAATGTTACTGCAGGAACTTCAGGTCAAGGTGAACTGTTTCAGCAGGAACTTCAGGTCAAGGACAAATGCTACAGCAGGAACTTCAGGTCACGGTCAATGTTATCGAAGGAACTTCAGGTCAAGGTTCAAATGTTGCTGTCTGAACTTCAGGTCAAGTTTCCATGTTTCAGCAGGCACTTCAGGTCAAGGCAAAATGTTTCAGTATGTACTTCAGGTCAAGGTCACATGTTTCAGCAGAAACTTCAGGTCAATGTCAAATGTTTCAGCAGGAACTTCAGTTCAAGGTCAAATGTTTCAGCATGAACTTGACCCTAATAATCTTGAACAGTGTGTTACACTGTTTTTAAAATGTGTCAGTCTTAAAAAGTGCCTTTGCTGAAGTAACAGTGGCCATACAGATTGATGGTCCATCATGGAATAACATGAACAAACTTAATGACATTATCCGAAATTCCATTCTTACAAATGATTATATAATTTTTGAGAATTCGATATTTAAACAAATGTTGGCAGACAGAAAATTTCAAAGCAAAAGCTCACCTGAAATAAACTAAGAACATTGGACAACACCAAGGCAAAATAAAAATGTATGTCATTGTGCGTATCCCACAGAAGCTCAACTTTTTGTTTATAGAAAGTTGATAGTGAATTTATTTTGCTACTTTCTAGTCGCAGACCAGTAGATATTGTTTTTTAAAAGATGCTGATTTGGCACCAAAAAAACAGGACCAGACCAACCTTAAAAATATTTGTTTGATGTTTCTCGACCCAGGATTTTATAAGTGGGTAGGTAGGTATTTTTTTTGTTGAAGACAGTAAAAACCTTAAGAAATGAAAGAAAAATATATTAAAGATAGTAAACAAGAAACTATGTTAAAGAATTGCTGTGAAAAGTTTCCGGCAGGATTTTTTTCTTCGGTAGGTAGGGAAACAGCAAACCAACAATTTTTTATGGTTGGCCTCAGTCGGGCTAGACAAAACACACCTATTTCATGTTTTGCTTTAGTTAAGATAAAATCTGCACCTTGACTGCCCTGTGTGAGCCATCCTTGGCTGTCGAGTGATAGACATTAGCCTCCTTCCCGGTACTGATACACCCGTTAATCTCCGTGATTACCCCGCGACTCAACATCTTGAACAGTATCATACGTGTACGTGGGTCCATCACTTGTTCTGCCGTGGCACGATCAGACTTATCCTTACCCCGAAATCTGTAAATAATTAAAAGTATTTATAGATCAATGATGGAAGGCATACACAACTATGTAATTACTATGTTTCATTTTGGGGCAATATATATCTTTGTATTTCAAAACAAGAAGGCCAACGAGGGCCTGTATCGCTCTACTTGTTGCTTTTTTCATAAAGGTTTTTTATGCCCCCGAAGGACTGCATATAGCAGTTGCACCGTCCGCCAGTCAGTCCTTCCGTCCGTCCAATCGTGTCCAGTCCATAACTCCGACATTCCTGGACGTATTTTCAAATAACTTGGCATAAATGCTCACCACAACAAGACGACTTGTCGCGAGCAAAATCCAGGTCCGTGGCTCCAAGACGAGGTCACACTTAGAGGTCAAAGTTCAAAACCACTTCGGGGGCATTTGTCACTTACAGTGTTAAATAATTAACATGTCGCCAATTGTCAATCATTTATCCATTTCAACCAATCAAACCAGAATGATACCTCCGACAAACAACAGCACGTGTATAAAGCACGTGCAACTTTGTTATATAAACTATTGTCAAAAAACTCCGACGTCAACAATAGGGCGGAGATATCTAAGTACTGGCGACATGTCAATTGTTTACACATTGAAAACAATTGTCTGACAACATAAACAGTATTACCTATCTGAATCTTGTTTCTTGCCCTTGGACATCAATGAAGATGACGCATAACTGGTAAGTTCAGGTCCGGTGTATTTCTCTGTAATTATAAAATATAAGTTGTGTCTCAGCTATTATACGATTCTGTAGTTTTGTAGTAGTTTACACTATAGCGTCTGTTTATTGCCACATGTTGGAAATCTGGTTTAGCTGTTTTATGCAGGCCTTTCATAAACAGGGTTTCCCCCAGACCTGTATCGGATGTCGCATGCGACATGCTTTAATGCCCGGCGGCGAATTTCCGACATCCTATGATCTCCGCGACATCCCTTAAATCCCAAAGCAATATACAATTGCAGTCATGCGCGTGCCTGAATCTGATGACAGGTTTATTGTCGCTCCCACTAAATAAGCTATCAGCCAATCATATTCGCGATAGCAGACTGCTGATTACCACCTGTGACCTGACCCGTGACCTGTGTATACACTTGTTAGTGTTGAATGGCATATGTTTAATAATTAGGATACGGTGCTTTATTGATGAGGGACATCATGTGTTGAGTTGAGTAGAACAATTGCCGAAATGAATGTTTATGATCGAGAAACAAACATGATTGTTTCATTCTGCAAGAATTTGTATGTAAGGGCTGTTCCATTAAAACATACAAGTGGGTAGCGGACGGCAATTTATAGAAAATACTTGTCTCAAAAAAAGCACTTTACTCCGGAACATCGCATCTACAGGTGGGTGGGTAAATCTCACAAAAAAACAATTGAGTTGTGGGGAATGGGGGGTATCTGAAATAAATCAATCAAGATGGGGTCTCAAACATTTTTGATCAAGATGGCGTGCTTTTCAAGTTAACAAAACACATTTTTTTCTCGAATACTCGTTGATAAGCAAGCAGACTTGCTTCTAAAAATAGAATGAATTCAAGAACGACAACTCCTACGAAATTTCGTACTTCGTCCTCAATTAGATTCGTACTAATGTACATCGTACTCAATTTCATTCATACTATCGGTTATTTTTCAGAGGGGAAGTTATTAGCCAGCCATCCGTGCAGCCTTCGTTGCACGGCCGTTTTTGAAAACAGTTTTTTTTTTAAACTCTTACTTTCTCAATATTGTTATGTTTTTTAAAGTACGAAAAATATAACAACAAACTTTAAAGTGACACTGTCTGTAAGTATTAAAGCAGATTATTGAGCATAACCAATGACATTTATGACCAGCTGTCTGTGGCAAGCACAAAGTGTTTGAAAAAATAAACAAATAGTGAATTTGACTATTTATTTAGAAGTTTTGTTGTGAATCAGTTCTGTTTTTGTTGTATTAAAGTAACACTAAATGTCAATTAAAATTGCTCTCCGTTGATATACACCACCCTAATATAAAAAAAATCGAACCTTTTGGGAGCCCCTCCCAAACCCTCCCCCACGCGCTCCATGTACTTTCACAAAATTACATGCCTTCCCAAATTCCTGGGGCGAACCCTGCATGAATATACCAGTATCTCAAAAAAAAACTGTCAATTAAAATTGTTTTTAGTGTTCTAAAGTATCTCTTATATATGCCAAAGTAGGGCATTTTGCTTTCATAGAACTGTATTATATTGGATTTTTAGAGTCGCACCAACAGCTAAAGTCATATGGGACTTTCCAGCTGCCATTGGTGGAGGAAGAACCTCCGAGGCAATTTTCGAGCATGGACAGGCACCTGGGTAATACCACCGACGTTCCGCAAGCCAGCTGGACAGCTTCCTCACATAAAGATTTCTGGTCCCATGAGGGACCGAACCTACAGTGGTGAGGGGCAAGTGAATTTCAAGTCAGAGTTTTTAAACATTCAACCATGGATGCCGATGTACAATATATATTATTGTTTTGTAATGTGCATGTGCCTAATGTAATTTTGATAATAAACTTGTTCAAAAGCATGCTCAAACAAGAAAATAATTTGAGGCAAAGGTACAAATTTGAAGCATTTGATCTTTGACCGCTAAGCCTAACCTAGACCACTTAGGTATGGATTTCATGTGCGTGACACACCTTCTCATCATGATGAATATTTATTGTTTAGTAATATCAAAATCATTTCAGTAATTTATGAGTTATATCCCCCATAAACAATTTTACTCATTTGACCTTTGAGTGTGACACTGAAAGTGACCTTTGAGGTACTGACCTGATTCTTGTGCACAACACACCTTCTCATCATACTTTTTTAAACATCATCATGACATTTAATTAAATTCCTTTCAAGCAATTTAAAAGTGATGGCTGAGACATGACTTGGACTCATCTGACCTCCAAGTGTGACCATGAACTTTGAGGTATGGACCTGATTTTTGCATGTGTCACACATTCTCATTGTGATTAACATTTGTGGGAAGTTCCATGAAATTCCCTTCAGTTAAGTTATGGCTGAGACACAATTATTTCAGTTACATTGTGTGATTATTATATATATGTCCCCTCCTTTCTGGGGCATAAAAGCGTGTTCAATAAAGTTCACTTTCTCTTCTTTCATGTCTTTAGTATATATGCCATAGTTGGACAATGTGCTTTCACAGAAGTAAAAGTAATATATATAGATTATTTAACTGCTGAGATCGACACAGGGAAAACCTTCATGAGAGGGTAGGTGTGTAGTTATTTTCACGAATGAGCAGATGCGAGTGAAAAAACAAAACACGCCTACCATTCACTGAAGGATATCACTATAATCGAACCCAGATGTTAAAAAATCTATTTAATACATTTTACATCAATTTTATGTATGATTTCAACCAAAGTTCCATTTTATTAAAATAATCGGCGGAATAAATCATGTCAGCAACACTAAACTGACGTCACGACTCAACATCACAGTTAGTTACTTTTGTGTCCTAGTAAGTTATTAATATTTAGCCGATTATGAATTTTCTTTCACTGAAAAATCCCAATCTTTCACCCATATGAAAGTAATAAATTATATTATTATGTTTTTTTAATGTTATTGTATATTCAGCACAGTATCTCTGATATATGCCATAGTCGGACCTATCCGTACAATACAGCAGCTTGATCACAATGAGTCTTAACTTTACGAGTGATGTGATCCAGTGATCATATAAATGAGTGACATCAGCAAGGACAATATAAGTGAGGGATCATAATTATCAAGGTGTGATGTGAGTGAGGTCATCCTTAAATATTTGTTTGCTCTTTCCCCCGACCCATGATTTCATCAATAGGTAGGTAGGTAGATTTTTTTTTTGCCAAGGACAGTAAACACCTTAATTATAGAACAAGAGGTCAATCACCTTGAAGCTCTACTGATAGATTTTTGATAGCTAGGTCAACATTCCTGTGAAGTTTCAGAAAAGTAGTTTCATAGGAGTAGTCGCTACAAGTTTTCATTATATCTCTATGTAAACAAAGATGGCCGCTGGCGGCCATGTTTAATGTCAAATAATTTTTGACAAGGATCAACATCATGTCATACTGATCATTTTAGAAAAAGTCCCATATCAATATCACTAATAGTTTTCAAGTAGTAGTCGCTACAAATTTATTTATTTTAAATCTATTTTTAGCCGTGGCGGCCATTTTGAATTTCCGGTCAGCCTGAAATTTTTCATGGGTAGGTAGGAAACAGCAAACCAACATTTTGTATGGTCGGCCTGAGGTACTTACCAACATTGATCTTGTCCACGTACTTCCTCATGACTTTATCACTTGGCTGAAACTTTCCTTGCCGTCTGCACTGCTGGTTTGGCTGACTATTTGCCACCTGCAACATCAAAATTACAGACTCAAAAATAGATGCAGTCTTAGCAAAGTACCGGTATAAGATTGCCGTATTGAATCTGACCTTAGCTTAAACATTACTTATTCAAATATATAGTGAAAAACTATTATATTTTAAAAATATTTTTCATTTTTCATTTTTCTTGTGATGAAATTGCTTATGGGTACATCTGAACCTTATGTCAACATAACAATTTTGTTCAATTTATTTTTGTATGAGCTATTTTCAAGCTTGGTGCACATGTAACTCTTTTTTTCCCCTCATTAAAATGACTGATGTTTACCGTATTAAAATTGATTGAAATTCGGAATTTTATACTTTAAAAGTTAATATTACGTATTAGTTAGGGGCTATGAAGTGAAATTTTAACAATTCTTAATTGTTAAAATTTCACTTCTTAGCCTCTAACTGACTTAGTGTTTGCCCTACTTTTTCCCCGCGCTTCTACGAAACCACGCCACTCAACAAGTTCGCGCTTCTACTAAATCCGCCTCCTTGTGTCCAAACAAGCGCGTGCCATTTAGTAAGCGATTACTTAATGATTAAATTGTTAAAACTGTTGATCGTTAGAAATTTACATGAATAAGTTCGCCATTTTTTTAAAATTCCTCACCTTCTGATTGGAGGAAAAAGTAGGGCAAACACTAATTTGTTTTAATATAGTATACATGGACAGTGTTTGAAAACAAGCCAGTGAAAACTGTTATAAATTCATCCTCGTTAATGTTAATATTAATGAGCAAGATATTTATTGAATTCTTCAAGATATAAAATTATCGACCATTCTTACATGGGATTTTATGGAATTTTACATATATTAGCAGTAATATAACTTTGAATATTGTGCTTGGAACAGCAGGTAATTATATATACTCATTATGTTGATGATTAGTATTAAATTTAAACCTGGTTTCACGATGAATTGTACCCAAACAATCTGTCCATTACCGGTATTCAATAAACCCAAGCAGAGCTTCTGCTGCCAGGAGTCAAGACAATTTGTTTCTAGATGCTGATGACTTTCTAGCTTGCAATGGACACACAAATTGTCATTATTCTAGTACCAATATCAGTCATAGAAAGATATAAGCAATTTTTGGGGATTTCAGCATTAAAATGTAAGAATCAGCATTGAAAAAAAAAGGAGTACAAAGGCCAAAAATAAAATTATGTTTGTTTCCCCTTCCCGACCGACCCACCGAAATTGCCGCGACCCGAATTATTTTTTCGACGCTGGCGAATTTTTTTTTTTTTTTTTTTTTTTTTTTTTGTCTTAAATGTGTCTTATAGGTAGCATGTATTCCAGTTTTGATCTCAAATAAAAGAAATGAAATAAAAAAATTATTTTACCTACCTACCTACCCAACCCTTTTTTGCATGGGTCGGGAAGGGGAAACAAACATAATTTTATTTTTGGCCAAATCAGCATTGATAATTTACAATTCTAGTATAAACAGGTTGGCAAAACCATGTGACCTTTTAATCGGCTTCATGGCAAAAAATTGTAAACAATAGGCTTGATTCAGGTAGGTGTTCGCTACATGATTTTAATATTTATCGAATTTTATTTAACTAAAGCGCACATACCCGGTATCATATTAAGGTACAACCAAGTGCTTATTAGATAGAACTCATTATTCATCTGCTTAATAGCTACAAAAATACCTTTCATGGCCTCTTTACCAGTTTTGGGGTAGGGGCCTTTTGGCCTAAATTGGGGGGAAAATTAATGAATGGGGAATGGAATTTCCAGAGGTAAGTTTAAAAAATAGGGAAAAATGCATGATTTTAAAAGAAATGTTGGTGGGGCAGGGGCATTATACAGGCTGCTGCAAAGAAGGGTAAAAAGACCCTGCATTTATATGAAGGACTGGATATTACCTGGCCTTTTCCGGAAGAAAATGCATTGTATTTCTTCGTAAAGTCGCCCGTCTCTCCACCCCAGTCCATGTAGTCATCATTATCATCATCGTAATCGTCATCTTCCCAGTCATCCTCTAGCACCGCTTCACCTGTACAGGTCATACCTACTTGTAATGTACAGGTCATACTTGTATTACACAGGTCACAAACCTTCAGGCTTCAACAGTGAACTACTTTTTAGAAATGAGGTACATGTCTCGAAAAGTCCACCCGTCATTGATGCAGAACAAATAGAAATGCAGATAAAAAAAAGAGTCAGAAAACAAATTTTCCTGCGCAGGTCCCAGTTGTACAAAGATTGATTAACTTAACCGAGCGTTAAGCCAGATTTCAAATCTCTTTGAACTTCTGATAAATGAACATTTCTATCAGAAATTCAGCATGTGAAAGCATTATGTTAAGAAGAAGTCCAAATTTAAAACTTTTAGTAGTACAAAACTTATTTTTATGAGAAACTGTACTTTGAAAGTGTATGCTAACAAAGGATTAAACTAACCGATCTTTGAACGACTGGGCCCTGGGGTCTATCTTGGATGCCTCTATCATGTCATAGTACAATCAACACAACATGGGCACAAGGAAGGATAAATAAAGTTTGGTTTTACATCCTGTTAACAAAAATGAGTATGCTTCATCACATAACATGTGGTGTGGGAGTGTAATAACACCATTCGATATTCCACTAGTAGTATAACATAACGTTAAAAACGTCATGGACGTCACGTTAATGTACGTTTTCTGACGTAATGTGACGTTATAAGTTATGTAATAAATAGAATCTAACATTCGTCCTCATTCATTATTGAATTTATTAAACGAGTTAGCAAAAATTATATAATGCTTGGCAACAGCCTCGTATTATATCATTTTTGCCAACTCGTTTAATAAATTCAATAATGAATGAGTACTCATGTCAGAACCTCTATATATTGGGACAGCAACCCGAGAGATAGATGAAGGATGAAGTTGCCCATCAGACATGCCTCCACTATGGAGCGAATCCTGCAGGACAGAGGTCTGTAGCTCTAAAACTCGATGCTTTATTCACTGAGCTACCGAGGCCGCTGGTCACAAGGAATATATCTGTTAAGCTCTATCAAATTAAGCCCTGAAGATTTGCAGGATTAGCAAAAAAAATTACCCTATAATTATGAATGGTTCAACACTAACTTTTTTCTCCAAGGAGTCCAAGTTTATATTTAAAGGAGTCCGTCGTGGTTCTTAGGACAGTAGAAACCAATGTTCATGTGTAGAATTTAATTATTTGCCTAAGTTCCAGCAACAGATTGTGCTGTCTTTGCTGTAGTTCACTAATGTCTTTTTAACTGAATTAAATAATTAAGATTATCCACCAACATTTAGATTCTAAACATTTGTGTTTGTGTTTACTTTGACGTGACCTACATAATCCGACTTGCCTGGACGCTTGCAATTATGCAAACTCCAATTACCTTCACTTGATGTTTGTTGTTGCGCTGATAATTTAATACACAATGTATAGTACCGAACATGGAATGTTCGATTGCTTGTCCCTCCTGAATGCGCAATCAAGTAGACAAGACCTTCTGTACTGCACATGTCTATTTTCAACGTATTAAAAGTTGTTTACCAGTCAAAACAATCAAATGTAAATAAACTAATGGATATGACGGAAACAAAAGATCGTACTAAATTAAAAATGTATTAGTAAATTCTTATTAGGAGTCTGGCAGACTGCCCAGCTTGTCAATAAACTTAAAGCATCATATGAATTAATAATAATGATTTATGCACCAAAAACTAGCCTGATTCATTTAGTTTTCCCCGACCAAAATATTTCATTAACAATAATTAAAATGAGGTTTAGTGTTCATGTACATTGAATATGACTGATTCACTCGTATTGGATCAGGGCCGTCGTTTGACCGTTCTTGGGGACGAAATTCGGCCCCAATCCCCTCCCCTAAATGTATATATTTTCCCCCCTTTTCCTGTGAAAAATTCCCTCTTAAAATTTTTTTTTTATTAGAAATTGTTTAACTCCAAAACAGGAAAACAGCATACAATTTGCAATTTGGAATGGTAAATTCTTGGTACCATTTAAATAATAAAAAAAAGAGAGGCTAATTTGTGTTTCTTAGAAATTCCCCTTTGATATGAAAACAACGCAAAATTCCCCTTCCTGAGGGCCCTGGCCCCATTCCCCAAAGTGAAGGGAGGGCCCTGTGGATTGACAATCATTATTTTTCCAGATCGCCCCTATTCCCTTTGACTAACAGAATAGATGACATGCAACGTGGAATTACCTGATACAGAAGATTCTTGGTGCGAGTCGCCATCTTGGCTTGAATGAGGCCTGTAAACAATAAATACATGGTGAAATCATTTTTCTCTTACATGGCTCAGTAAAACCCTCATAAACTTCAGCAGAAATTTTCAATATATTGTACATGCGCATAGGAATGAAGAGAAAACATGTCTCCGGGTATATTAACCATATTAATCCCTATAAAGGCCCCTAGAACTTAAATAATTCTGAGAAGTTAGTGGGCACTTATTAAGAAACATTAAACACTTTTAACAGTCACCATAACCCTTTACCGATTATTTAGTGTAATTTGACCGGAAAAATTACACATACATATTTAGGCACTCAGCGGGTTTGAACTCGGGACCCCTTGCATGTGAAGCGGACTCTCTATCGATATCGCCATAAAAGCTAGTTGAGCGGCGAGACAGTAGTAACGCGCTTATAAACCTATCTATTTACTGTTACATACCCCCAACTGAGACATATTACATACCTCCCAACCTTTTTATTTTTGATATTTGAAACCTTCAAATATCACATGCATACCGACAACAACATATACAGTGTTCTCCCCAGGCTATTAAGGCATGTCACATTTAACATGCCTTCACAGCCAAAATGCTTTTGCAACATGCCTTAATTTTGAAAAGACATGTAACACATTTTAATTATTTCATTTTTGATTAGCTCAAATAAGTTTAAAACACAATATATAGAATCATAGCTTCTTTTTTAAATATAAATCAAGTGTCTTTCTGACAAACTACCCATACATATAGGGGTCAGGAATAAGGATACACTCTGAAGAATATTTTCTCCGATAAAGGTGACATGCCTTGAGAATTTCCTGGGTAGAACAGATATATACGATGATCTAGGCATCTGGGCAGAACCTCATACAATGCCTATCCGGATTCTCCACCAATGTAATCGGATCCCTTGCATGTGAAGCGGACGCTCTATCGATATCGCCATAAAAGCTAGCTCAGTGGCGAGACATCAAACGAGTCCTATTACACCGAGTACTGCCTTATAACATTTTTTAAGACCTCTGGAGCTGCTATTCTGCATTCACCAAATTATCCTCGTCGCCAATAATGTAAACCAAGGGGGGAAGTGCGGACAGTATGGCAATCGAACCCTGTACCCCTCGCTTACAGGGCGAGTGATCTACCAACTAAGCTAACCGGGACACCTGGTTATTCTATTTCTATAATCAAGTAGCGACTATTTCTGAGAATGCACTTTGACACGTTGTGTGACCTTTACCAGATTTAGCCACGGGGTACAGGTAACTGATCACGTGTTACACTTATGATAAGCACTGGTTCCCGTGAATACACAATGTAATTATAATCGGCGTAATGAATTGCGGTAACCAACGACTTTGTTGTTTTTGTTTTAGTAGATGTAATTATCGGATAACGGACAATTATCTGCAGCATTATAATCGGCTCTTTGATGAGATGGTACTCCCCTGAAGATTGGCAATTAATGATTGAAGTACTTATATTGTTCCGGTGTTGTTTTCTTTTGTACGCTAATTTTCTCGATCGTGATTTTTTGAAAAATAAATTTTAACCTTTTATTTTCGTCAAATGGTTCATCTAGGAAAACTAATATTTTGATGCGTATTATACACGGAAACAAATTTTTTAACCCCAGTTTTGACCTTTGATCTTATCAGAGGATTAGCAGCACACTTATGAAGTATTTAATGATGAGGTTCGATACGACTTAAAACAAATTGCCGGTGTCATTTATCCAGAAGTGGAAAATGAATGTTTGACACAGTAATTATCGGATAGCGAAAACGTAAGTAGACTTTGTCGGCGTGAATTTGGTGAGAATGTTTGATTTAATTAAAACAATTAATGAATTTTATAAAGATTTTACTTCAAATAAAGTTCCGTGATTGATGTACATTGCTTTTGTTCGATGTTTGATTTAAGTTTTTACTTGAAAAAAAAAGAAGAAGGGTGTTGGTTGCTTTTGTTCCATGTTTGTACTTTGTCTTGGACCAAATTAAAAATTTGAAATATTAAATTAACAAAATGAATTAATGATAAAAAGAAAATGAAAAAAAGCATGAAAAAAAAAAAAAATGTATTTTTTTTGTTTTTACTCATTTCTTGTTTATATTATAATATCCCATGCCATCAATGAAGAAACTTGTTTAAAAGTGTATTTTCAGGTATTCTTTTCTGGAATTTGGTTAAAAAATACTGCCCGCGCGCTAAAAAAAAAACCTCCCAGATTTTTGCATGAATCTCCCTTAAAAAAATCACTAAACTCCCAGATTGAGGTCCTGAAAGTATCACATCATGACACATGTATGACCACCACACAAATATTATTTTATTTGACCTAGATCTAACAACTGCACTACATTTGCACGGACAATGAAAAACATACTATGCACCGCCCCTTTGTTTTCGGTGATGCACCCACCTGGATCTGCCCTTTAAGGCTTTAAACCACAATATTGTCAAAATAATTTCATGAATTTCAATATTCAAATAACTTTATCTTACACAGGGACAATTGTTTCTTCCTCTGCATCTTCAAACTGTCCTTCTATCACTTCTGTCATTATAACGTACAAATGTTTTCGTGTCGATTTAAAGTGATGTGTCTGAATACTTCAATTAACGAAAATAAACAGTTAAAAAAGTAAATTTCACAACATCTCAACGTGCTTCCGGAACACTGCGCATCCTGTCCGCGCACGCGGTGAATATGTAAACATATCCACGACAATTTAGGAAGCGGATACCACTATTGAGCTATATCAGGGTCTTGTATTGAATGGTCATGATCATATCAGTGATTTAAGAAGTGGTTTATTACGTCTCTGATCATGTCAACTTTATTTGAGAATGTTCCGTCGTTCATTGCCTGTTTTCTCGTTAAAATCTGCGTTTCATATTTAACAAAAAAAACATTAAAATTTAGGATATAAAACAAAATATAGTCACCACCTGGTGTATTAAAAACTGATAGTGTAAATTATTGTTTTGAATTAGAATTCTTTTTCCCCACACAAATGTTGCTTTCTGTTCGAAGTGAGTAAGCCACATTCTTCTTTCAACCTGTTAAAGAGACACACGGCAATCTTGAGTTTTTTTATTATTATTATTATTATTATTTTATTATTTTAAACTCACGCCGTCTACATAACTTGCATGTGTTCCTTAATATCAATTATAAGAATAGATCTAGTATAAAGCATGTGTTTTTGCATATTAATATATTTTAATTATATTGCACAAATAACATATTTAAACCTATGGTAGAAAAACATGAAAACTATTTTTTTTAAAAAAGGGATTTAATTATATGCAAGCTGGTTTAAAGTCAAAATGATACTAGATAACTAATCTTAATGCTTGATCACATAATGCCGAGTCAACGAGGGATTCTTCTCGGGGCTCAAATGATAGAGGAACTATAATCCTTAGAACTACACTGGACACAAACACGTGCTTGATAAAAACTTGAAGATTTGCGTGTGTATTATAGTACTCATTAATTAAAGAAACTAACCCGCAAAATAACGTCACAATTGCACTACAAAACTGTTCATCAAAACTCTATCCAGGTATTCAAGTCATATAATAATGTTTATCATGCAACTAATGTTTCTAGTATACAAATACAGCTACTGTCTACTAACCTAATATTTTCCGCCCAACTGCTGTATTATGCTAGTGGCTACACGCGCCATTATTCGATGACTTAAAAAGTCAGGAATCAGCCATTTAAACTACAAATATACACAACAGTTTTATGCTTATCAATGTAGAAATGCAATACATCAAAAGAAATTATTTTGCCTTTATTATCGATATTAATTACACTTAAACGCCGAAAACCTTTTTTGCCAATGTTACTTCCCTTGACAAACTATCCTCCATTTGTATTTTGACGGCAGCAGACGTTAACTGTACATTTCCATTGTTTTTCAGGTAAATTATGTTATTTAAAACAGTTGCATGACAAATAGAGAATATTATGTCAGTGCCTTTTACTATCAAGTTTATTAGGCTAGGCACGAAAACGAAGAATGGCTCGGTTCATTCTTCGTTTTCGTGCCTAGCCTAATAAACTTGATAGTAAAAGACACTGACATAATATTCTATTTATCATGTAGATTATCCACATTTTTTGTATGAATTACTATTATTACCTATTTCTCAGAATGTTACGCTTATCGAGGACGCCGCCATGTTGTGTTTTTTTTGTGTTTTTTTTCATGACGTCAGGCAACGTTACGTGCATGACGCCAGATAACGTTACGTACAATAAACGCCGAGGGATTCCGCATTGATTTGCTTTATTGGTCAGTGCCTAATTAAAGCAAAATTTAATAGGTCACCCCTTTATTAGGCAGAAAAGTGCATATCTGCATGATAAAACAAATTACATGGTTAGTAACTTAGATTTTCAGTTGTTTTATCTAGCAATAGTTGTGCAGCTATACATATCAGATTTACCTCATTTCCCCGTGCTGTCACGCAGTGGTAATAGTACTTATCTACGTCATGCAAATAATAGCCGTTTTAAATAGATGTCTCTCTCCGGGACTATCAAGAAATGTTCATATGATGTGTAAGAGTTAAATTTGTTAATTGATAATACTACAGAAAGGGTGGCCATTCATTTTAAAAGACCTATTGAAACTTGCCGTCGAACTCTATGTTTTTGCTTAAAATGTTTAAGGAAAATTCCATCACTGGAAAGAGGAATACGTGTAGTGTTGACATGCATGACACTTGCATTTGTTAATTGATAATACTACAGAAAGGACGGTCATTCATCTTTAAAAGACGTAGTGAAAATTGCCGTCGAACCCCATGTTTTTGCTTAAAATGTTTAAGGAACAATTCCATCATTGGAAAGAGGAATACGTGTAGTGCTGACATGCATGACACGTGTACATTAATCTTTTACTAATCCAGTATCATTTCGACTTTAAACCATTCTTGCATATAATTAAATACAATTTTGAGTTTTCAGTTTTTCTTCTTATCCTGTCATGAGTTTAATTATGTTTTTGGCGCAATATTATCAACAGTAAGTAATATGCAAAAACAATTTGCTTTATAGTATTTTTATAATTAATGTTTATGACGCCGCGAGTTTTTAGAAATCAAGATTGCCGTGTGTCCCTTTAAAGTCAGGCAACATTTCGTGAAATGTCCACGAAATTGAAATATGAATATTGAATGAAATTGAATATTGAATGAAACTGAAATAAAGTTCACAGTTTTCTGTCTATGTAATATTCGGTCTGTGATTATTTCTCTTACTGAACGTGAAGAATTAAATTTTTTAAGAGCTACGTAAATTCAGGAACCTCTATTTCTCCCAGATAATTAAACTGTTCAAAACGTATTGGTTTAAATAACATACCTGCTATATGTTTAATCTGTTGTTGTTGTTGTTGTGTTTTTTCTTTCTTGTTTTGTTGTTGTTTTTGTTTTTTTTGGAAAATACAATGCCATATGGATTAAGGTCTGTCAAAACTGCCGGTCTGCATGGTGTTGGTAACTACAGATCGGTCAGTATTTTATGAATTGTTACAACATTTTTGCGAAAAAATATGTTTTTAACCGTCTACATATTTATAGATCTGTGTTTTAACCAGTTAGAAGCATCCCTATCAAATGTGAGCACATTCAGATAAAGTCCACTCCCACGCCGACATCGAACATTGCTACTTGTCTTTTGTTATCAGCTTAATGTCTTTTTTTTACCTTTTACTATACATATGCCATTTGTCAATTGCTTACTGCCATTTGCTACTTGTCATTTGCTACTTGCCATTTGCTACTTGTCATCTGCTATATATTTGCAAGTTGTTACTTGCATTTCGGTAATTGTTATTGCAAGTTACCAAATTGTTACGCCAGTTTACCAATTAAATGACATCGAAAATGTGATGGGCAGGAAACCGAATGCCCCGATTTAAGTCTAACCGGTGCTACTGCGTTTCGTCGTTGTGTTCTTGGGCAAGCCACTTTCCCTAAGCCTCGTCCGTCGGATGGGAACGTAAACCGGAAGGAACCGTGAATCAGAATCTGTCCCATGAACACGTTAAAATAACAACAAGAGGAATATATTCGTGAAAGAGAGTGGTTAGGTTCCCAGATTCCTATGAATTCTTACCCTCTCTCTCTCTCTGGAATCCACGAATCTAGGGTCACGGTTGCGAGGAAGGTTAAACAATCCGTATGTCCGTCGCGATTTCGTGTCCGGTCTGGAACTCGGTAATGGATTGTCCAATTTCAAAAGATATTATACGTACAAGAATACGATGTGTCACGTACAACTCTCGTCCTCCTCAAGTCAGAGTCAAGATCAGAGTGAAGGTAAAAGGTAGAATGTACGACTCCTGTTTGGCCATAACTGAGCAATGCAATGGTGATAATAAATATACTTGGCAGAAATGTTCACCACACTAAGGCGATGTGTCGCGCATAACTCCTGCAAACCTAAGGTCAAAGTCAAGGTCAATGTGAAGGTCAAAGATCAAATCAAACTCGTATCCGGGCCATAACTTAGCAATATATGATTGGAGCAAAAGGTTATTGAACAGAAAGGGTTAACCACATAAAGACAATGTGAGTATAGTTCTTACCAACCAAGTGTCAAGGTCAAGGTCGCAGAAAATGCCAGCATACGCATGACTAGTGCAGAAAGGTTCACCACATGAAGACGCAGTGTCACGTGTAACTCCCGCCTAAAACAAGGGTCACTGTCTCAGCAAAGCTTAAAGGTTAAACTTGTGTCCGGGACATTATCAGCATTGAAGAATGATCAATCAAAAATAAATACATTTGTCAGAAAGGTTCATAACTTTGAAACGGAGTGTCGTTTATAACTCCAACCAATTTAGGGTGGAAAGAAAGCTTGAGATTGCTTTAAGATTAGTGGGTCACTGTAGCTATAAATGAACATGGCCTTTGGTTATTTAGAAGTAATGTAAACAAAGTCAATAGTTCCAAAAAGAAAAATACACGATTTTTATTGAAACATATTTTTTATTGTTTTCAAACGATTATTATTGTAAAACACGATTTGTATTTTTAGTACACATATAATATAAAACGACATATTTATAAACACTCTCAGAAAACTAAAATGTGATTTTCTGATATGTGAAGCCATTCTTATTTGTCACCTGTTCGATAGCCTCGCTTCTTATCGGTTTTGATTCAGTGTGACTTATTCTCTGATGTTTAAAACCACTTTTCACTGAAAGAAGGTCTGCAGGTTCAGCGATCTTTTTGTCCACGGAATTGTCGTCTGCATGTTCAACGATCTCTTTGTCCACGGAATTGTCGTCTGCAACTGGTTCAGAATTTACGGTTATTTTCAACTGGAAAGCACTCGTATTTGTTGCTGATTCAGAAATCGGTCTAGGTGAGATGCTTTTGTAATTTTTGAGCCAATACTTAAGTGGATTTGCGTCGATCTCTCTTTTCTGGGAGTTTGGTTTTGCTTCTTGTTCAGACATGGTGATTTTCTTTGCTGACTCATTTTTCAAGGAAGGCTGCTTTACATGTTTTTTACCTTCCGGTTCAATTGTCTTAGTTTCTAAGAAATTCTGGGTTAAGCCGCTTTTTGCTGCTGGTTGATACCTTTTCTTGACGTTGGAGTCGGTATCGGAAGGAGAAAATGTAATTCTTTGAAATTTGAAACCGCTCTTCGTAACATGTTCAGTTCTCTCCCTTTTTAGGGGATTTAGTTCCGGCTTCGAGCAGATTACTTTTCTAAATTTGAAACCGCTCTTTGATACATGTTCAGTTGGCACCATTTTCGATGGATTCAGTTCAGTAGCGGACTCGGAGTAGATTATCTTTCTAAATTTGAAACCACTCGCAGTTGTGGTTTCACATGCAGTTGCCTCCCTTATCTTGGCTTCTTTCTCGGAAGCTGTTTCAGTATTATTGGACTTCCGCAGTTTACAAATTCTTTTTCTCGGTGTTATGTCAACGTTGCGTTTCAAAGGTTTGGTTTCGGAATCCGAATCAGAGTAGAAGATTCGTTTAAATTTGAACCCACTATTGACCTTTGTTTCGCTGACGGCGTCCTTTGTTTCTGCAACGGGATCAGACATTGTGATCTTTTGAAGTTTGAACACATTTTTCATTTCGGGATCGTTGAACTCCGTTTGTAATAATCTTTGTTCGATTTCTTCTTGAGAGTATTTAAGTTTTTGAAGTTTTGAGCCACCCATTTCTGTTGTTTTGCTTACAGGGGAAAGCTTCTGGTGTTCTGCGCGTGGTGCTAGTACAACACCCACCAATTCTTGGAATTATTTTAGATATTCTAGGACGGATGCACTTTGAAATTGAGTGGTGTTTGTATTCTTTTGCGTAAATTGTCTCGCCGCAGTGGTGTGTTGGACTGGTATGCAGCTGATAACGACAGACTGTAATAGATCAAATAAAATTTAAATTGTTTATTTTATTGCCAATGTGTTTAATGTCATTATTTGTTAAATGACACTTTTCTATTTAAATCCTAATGTGTTCATAAAAGCTGCAATGTTTTAATTTAAATGCTATATATTGTTTTTTAATTGCTATCATTTTCTATGTTTATACTCAGACTACATTTTTTTAGTGAAACGCCTTTGCAAAACTTCAAACCTAAGGTATTCTTATTCGATTGAAAATGCTTGTTCCATTGATTTAAAGAAACTAACCCTCCAAATAACAACAACATTACAATTACAAAACTCGAGCCAGGTGTTGTAGGTAATATAATAATGTATATGTGCCGATTAAAAGTAAACTTTCATTCACAAATTGTTAAAACACCGTGATTGAATATACTTAAAATGAATTATGAGTTGGTAACGCTTAATTCGACGCTCTAATATTAGGATCTGGCTTGGCTGATTAAAGCCGTTTATATCTGTCTGTCTGTATGTCTGTCTTATGTTCAGGTTGTATATTGTGTCTATAGAGCGTTTATTCCCAAATAGGTAAATTGTTCCGGCAGCGACTCTTATTGCACATGGTAAGGTAGTAATGAATAGTTTCTTTGAGTTTTTTCACTTTGATAACTACACATGGTAGCAATGAACAGTTTATCTGTGTTGCAATGCACGCTAACGCAAACGCATCCCGTTCTTTAGCACGTCGTGCTACAAAGGTGAATATGTAATCAATTTGTAAGGCATATCAAGTATTCGCGTAGCACAAATTGGAAAGAAAATGTCTGGTAAAAAAAACGGTCATGGCGTGTTTACGTCTCCGTGACAACTCTTTTTTTGAATATTGTTTTAACACCCGTGACTTGGTCTGTTATTATGTTAAACTTTGTTCCCAGTTCCTACCCAGAAAAATATGCTATTTTCTCTCGGCAGCTATTTTTCGCTTGCGTAAAACCTTGCTTGTATATATATATATACACCTCATCGTCAGTAGGTATACATATGTTGTAAAATGGGGTTGTTGTTGGCGGGATAGCTACTATCATAAATAATTTACGTACACTCAAAAGGATGAATGCAAATACCGTAAAAACGTTTGGCCGCAAAAGAATAGGTCCCGATTAGGGATTTTGAAAGTATAAGAAAAAACATAACCCTGCATGTTAAACAATGTGAGACTTCATAAAAAGTCTCTTGTCAAGTTTGCCAAACACGAATGTCGAAATATGCCCAGAGTTTTCAAATCAAAAGTTTGTCTAGATATACACGAAGGTTAAACAACCAGTCCCAGTTTCCCATAATCTATTTATTTAAAAGAAGAGAATATAATATTGTTCATTCCAATTAAGGGTCCACAAGGGACAATACATGAATACATGAATGTAGAAAACTCTCCATAGAACATATACTGATTAGAATGAACAGCAATACGAAAAATAATACAAGTTAAATGCAAAACATATTTATATAAGTTCATCCCACAAATGTAGAGAGCCTTTATGAAAAGTGCATAGCTTATTGATAACAGTACTGTAGTCATAAAAAGTAATTCAGTCAAGCCTGCAACGTAAACTGGCATCTGACTTAATTGAATTGCGTGTTGTTTAACGTCTCATCAACCCAGTATAGGTTATTTAGAGCCGCCCCAGAGAATAGGGGAAGGATACATAGGAATCCGGAAACCGCGCTAGGGCTACTCTTATTATAGAGTAGATTCATATGGTTCTTAACGTGCTTAAACAAGCAATGTAAAATTCGTTATTAAATAAATGTAGATTCTATGCCATGTTTCTTTATTTTTATTAAATCTACCTTGATAAATTAAACAAAATAAACTTACCTTATATTAGCAATCCAGATTATTCTTTATATCATTTCTTGCTGCCAAGAGCTTTCATTCTAGTTCTTGCTGTTTTTAATTGTATCATTAGTATGCCAACCGTTTCTATACACTAGTTCTTTCACGCGAATTTGACGTAAACGACGTCCGCGCGAATTCACGCGGCTTGCGACGTGACAGAGAACGGCAAACTCCCGTCACTGGCAATAAATACATTTTTTGAAAAGCATGATGTTGAACGTATTTATGACTAGAGAATTAAGTTAAATGTTGCCCAACACTAACCGATGGTTTTATATAAACGTGGAGTCCGCTTTCTAAACAGGACGACCTCGTTTATGTTAAACGTCAGCCACTGTTGTTGCCGAATACAGGATTTTCCCGGATACCCCTGCGTCGATAAATCGACATTAATACTATCGTTGGGTCAGGGTTTAATAATAATAATAATAATAATAACAATAATATCTTTATTTCAAGAAAATGACATATTTGGCTACAAGCCAGTCTAACATATGGTCCTCTGACAAAATAGAATATATTTACAGTTTATACAAACATGATTAAAACAATGGTACAAAAATAATAAAATATATCTAGAAACTTCATGATTTTTCTTAAAAAAGTGGTATTTTATATACGTTGATTAAGACTGATTTAACCTTTTGGTGATGTGTATACAATATAAAACTAATGTTTAAAACTCGTAAATTGTTTTTAATAATATAAATACTAAAAAAATTAAGAATTACCTTTTGAAACTTAAATAATTGAATAGATTTGCGGTTTTAAGGCGCACCATCACATGAAAGGATATATGGCGCCTAACAGGAATGAACATGCCAGGCGCATCCTCCATGTACATCGAGATAAAATATGGAGAATGGGCCTAGAACCTTCTCACCTGCAGAACTGCAGAGTTGCTGCAACTTCTATTGTAGACTCCATTTACGCTGGAGCCACGTTTATTGTTTCTCTGCCACTGCTCTAGTGATTTGAGCGAAATGGCACCTGAAACAATGCAGGGGTCACGATGAAGACCTTTAATGAGCATGAACAAAACAATGATAAAATGAACATGAATTTGGAGATGGGGGTTCTACCCATCTGCCTACCCCTCCAACGGGATCTGCAGTGGCCATATTCTTTGCCCCGGAACCAAACTACCCGGAACCACACTGGGCTAAAACTTAAAGGAATTACGTGCATATTGTCAAGTAAGCGAACATTGTACACGTGCATATACTGTGATTGACGTAAGTAATACATTGGTAATCAATTTGTCAAATTGCATATATAACAAATCATTTAAACAACACAATACATACTGCTGTACGAAGATCGTAACAATTAAAATTGATGGTATATTGATTAAATATGCAAATATTTTCTGATTGAAATATCATACCTAAATTTGCTTTTTTTTCTACAGGGTCAGAATTGTTTAATAGTAATACACACACAAGAAAGGGCCACTGCATTCTACTTAGTGTTGGTTAAACCACCGGTCATAACAATAGTATGTGTATGTGTGTTCAGCACTTTACGCAGGTTTACAATCTTACTATCCAAACACTAGATTTGAACATTTTTATAACATTTCTTAACAAATTAACCTCATTGTAATCAAGCCCAGTTGACGAAACGTGCAAGCTGATTTCCTGAGCTGTCATACAATGATGTTCATTCTTTAAAACAATATACCGAAAATATATGTAAGTATGTAATCAATGTTATCTAGCCCAGGCACGAAAAGGATTCCGTTTTTATAACTCCATCATTTTGATTGGTAGATCAGTTTATAAAGCATTGTGCTTTCGAGCTACAGACCTCTGCACCGCACAGGTTCTCTACCTGGCAGATATGGGAAACTTGTATTCTTCATCTCTGAGATCGCTACCTGATGTTTACCCGACGATAAACCTCATTCTCAGCAAGCCGCCATGCTTACATTAGCGTTGATAAGTGAAGTAACAAATAAACAAGGCTAGCGATAAGGTGATGAAAGGTTAAAAAAGAAAAAAGAAGAAAAAAACACGGTCAAGTAGTGAACATACAGTCACGGTAAGAAATACAGGAGGAACAGAAATTAGAAATAGGCCATGGAACGGTTAGAATCGAGTCGAGGAAGACAATAACGATTTCTTAAAGAAGTGAAAAACAAATAAAAAGAAAAGGCCAGCAAAAAGATTAGACATGTTAATACAAAAGGCCAGCAAAAAGATTAGATAGGTTAATACATTGTAAACCTTCTCGCCTTTCACCGCTGCGTGTTCGAATCCCACTGTGAGCTCGACTTGTAAGTGAGGAAGTGTCGATTCTTGCGGATGGCGCGAGATGTACAGTACTGGTACTGCTCAGGAAAAGTGGGTGGTCGTAAAATGAAAATGACGTAAAACACAATACAAACAAACAAAAACAAAACATAACGATAGCGTAAGAAACAATTGAAATCTAGAAAACCAAAGAAGAAGATCAGAAAGAAAATCGAGGAAAGACCATGTAATGCAACTTGCAGAATAAGCATATGCGGAAATCAGCTGAATTGAATTGGGTTTTAAGGCGCACCAACACATGAAACGTTATATGGCGCATGAAAGGAATGAACTTGCCAGGCTCATCCTACATTGACATTAAGATAAAAGATGGAGAATGGGCCTAGAACCGTCTTACCTGCAGAACTGCAGAGTTGCTGCAAATTCTATAGTAGACACTCAAATTACGATGGAGGCACGTTTCCACATTTGCATACGTGGTGTCATGATGAGCATGACAGAAAAGGACAAAATGAATATGAATGGGGAGGAGTGGGATGGGGGAAGGAAGCATGTGACAGTGTGTTTGTGAGATTGCAGTGGTTGTATTCTACCCCGGCAACCACACGGGGAAGGAACATCAAGCAATAATATCAACAATCTGACTAGGTCTGGTAAATATCAAATACAAAATGGAGGCGCTAGAGCGTTCAGTTCACAAGGCTGAATATGGCATGTTTCAGTAAAAGTAAAGGAGGCTGGGTACAGGAGAGGGCGTGGGTACGGGAGACATGGGTCGGGGATCGGGAGACAGTGAAGGCAGTTGTCGGTAGACAAGAGGACGGGGTCGGCAGAGAAAGGGGCCGGAAGTTTTTAAAAATAACAAGTTTGTAAAAAAGAAATGTTAAGAATTATCACAGTTTGAGAGTTGTTTTGGGTAAAAAAAAATCTGTCTATATTCTATCAAAATCCTTAATTGAACATTAAATCATCTCAAAATGAAAAATTATGGCCTAATATCTAACATTATCGTGTCTGCCGTACACGTTCTGTCTACGCGATCGATGAGACTATCGATCGCGTCCTTTGTTTATCAGTACCATGAGGAAAAGAGAGAAACTGGGAGAGGGAGGGGAAATAGGGGAGGGAAAACGGAGAAAAAGGGGAGGGAGGAGGAAAACTACACCCCTGTACCCCTCGTAAATAAATGACTCTGGTGTTATTCACCCGATCAAACTGGTTTTCAAACGTGTCCGAGCTTACATTCATTTCAACAGGGTTACTACACCGATCTAGCTGGTTTTCGAACTTGTGTGATCTTTAATTGATATACAAACCCTGACACAATTTGGTAAATATCGAAATAAAAGGAAGCCTTATCTAGCCAGTAGAGCTAACAAAAAAATGTCACCAGTAAGTGACAAATGCTCCCGACACACCTTTTCATTGTGGTTAACATATTTGTGAAGTTTCCTGGAAAACCCGTTCACTTTTTTAAAGTGTCCGAGCTTTTCTTGATATAAAGATACTGGCCATGTTTAGTAAATAGCGGCTGCCAAATGAAGGTGATGTTGACAATGCAAAATATAGCATTTTTTATTAAATAAAGGGTCATAACTCTGACGTTTATTTTCCGATATTGTTTTCGAACTCGTCCGCGCTTTCATCAGTATTGAGTATCAGGCCAAGTTGGGTTAAAATCGAATGCAAAATAAAAGTGCTAATGCTAACCTCAAAAGGTTAACGGACTGACTGAAGAACGGATGACGGACAACAGACCATTGCATTTATAAGCCCTACTGGTCATGGCCAACGGAGTTGAAAACGAGATAGCTACAGTTAAACAAAGCAAAACATAACGTGTTATTTTTTCTCAATAAATCAAGGGTCCTTAACTCTGGTGTTTATTTGCGATCAATGTGGTTTTCGAACTTGTAAGTGCTTTCATTGATCTTAAGACTCGTTCCAAGTTTGATAAAGATCAGATGCAACGAATGCCAAACCTAGCATTTTTCATTAAATCGAGGCCCATAACTCTGATATTTAATATCCAATATTGGTGGTTTTCGACCTTGACCAATCTTTCATCAATATTAAGACTTTGGCCACGGTTGGAAAAGACCGTATGCAAAATTAAGGTGTTTGAGTGTGGACAAGGCAAAATCTAGCATTGGTTCATTAAATCAAGGGCCATTACTCTGATATTGGTGGTTTTCGAACTCGTCCAATCTCTCATCGATATTAGAGGAGTCTGGCAAAGTTTGGTAAATATCGGATGCAAAATAAGATGCATTTGACAAGGCAAATATAGCATTTTTCATTAAATCAAGGGCCATAACTCTGATGTTTATTATTATCCGATGTTGATTTTCGGACTCATCTGAGCTTGCTTCGATATTTAGTCTACTGCCAGGATGTAAATTGAAAGTGCTAGAGTGTTTATATAAAAAGTATAAAAAGGTTAACGGAGGGACAATGGAATACCAACAACAGATCATAGCATAAGTCATAATTATAAAACAACAGATCATAGCATAAGTCATAATTATAAAGAACACGGGGGTGGGGTGGGGGTTGGGGAAATAAAAAAAGTATTTTTCGTGGTGAGACCTTGTTTGATAATAACACGTACTTTTGCTTTTCAACCACACCGAGGTGCAGTGGTGTAGTGGTAAAAGTTTCTGACCGGCAATCGGGAGGTCATGGGTTCAAGTCCCCTAACCACGTCATACCGAAGACGTTAAAAAAGTAAGTAGTTACTTTTAACCCAAGCTTGACAAGCATATAATGGGTAGTGCTACGTCTGGTTGACCCGGTGTTAGAATAATGTGGCTAGGCGGGGTATCATGTACTACGGCGTGGTATTCCAGTGTGGCAGCACTATATATGCTTGAAGTAGACCGTAGACGTAGTAGAAGTAGACATAGCACTACACACAATCACTCACTAGTGGGTCCACACTCCATTGTGCCTAGTTGTACCGGGATTCTCTGGTGGCTAGCAGGGCGGAGGAACTACAATCCTTAGAATTACACACACATTTCAATTTGTGTAGTTTTATGAAAATCCACCTCTTGCTTAATGACAAGACCCCATTTACTGTGTGTATCCTTCCTCGTATTTTAACTCTTAGCCTGCTAAGGGCGACATCAACAGCCTTTGCAGCCAGTGTAAACCCAGATCAGCCTTGGAGTAACTCAGGGTTTATACTGTCTGGCTGCTCATCAGTCATTTAACCAAAACACCCCTTTGTAACATCCATGGAATGGTCCAAATTCAAAGAAAGGACAGTCCATTATACATTCATAGCAGGCTAAGAGTTAAAGTGGCAATACTATTCCTTGTGGATGATACATTTTATCATTTGTCAGCACATTTTAGGCTATGTATGATGGTCGTTTTTTTTTGTGGTGAAGGCAGACCACCCCCTTATTCCTGGTTAGAACCAGTACTGTCTACCTCCTGCCATCCGCAAGAATCGACATTTTCTCACAAGCTTAGCTCCCAGTGGATTCGAAACCCGCAGCTGGAACACCGGTCATTGTTTTCTGCCACCACTCAAGTAGCACCTGAGATAATACAGGCACCGTATGATGATAAAGACCTGTAACGAACATTTACCTCTCTGCCTGGATAAGAAGTGGGTCTATTCTTGCCCGGAAACCACATGGGGCTGTAGCCAGAAGCGCTAACAATACTGTATTGTATAACTATACTGAAAGGAAAAAGAAACGCGACACAGGAATTTCCGCAATATATTGTATATACTGCACGCTTAATTTTTGTAAAAAAAAGTTTTGCTCTAAGCAAGAATACTATTTGCTGTGTTACATGTTGTTTTAGTAGTTTTTGCGAAAGGGAAGATCATTCGATTAACAGCAGCATATTGTACATACAATATATAGCGGAAATTCCCGTGTCGCGTTTATTTTTCCTTTCAGTATTAGAATAACAAACAACAACAACATCACCTTTATTTATTTTATTGATTCCCAAAAATAAATTCATAAAATGAAAACTAGTAGGTAGCTTAGAATGTGCTATACAATGGTTGCTCTTTTGTGTGGGGAGAAGTATTGATTACACTATCTAATGTGTGGGGAGAAGTATTGATTACACTATCTAATGTGATGGTTTCACAAGGAGCGCATTTGTTGTATAAATGTAACCATGCATCTACCAAGTTTGGGTTAATTTAAAAGGTGATCGATAATCATTAAATATTGGCAGCGAGTAAATAAGGTTTATAAATACTGCATTATTACCTTTTAACATGTGCCTTTCTGTAAGTCTATCAACCAGAAAGGTAACAGGGAAAACAAAGTACTTTTCAATAGAATAATTATCAATTTCAGAAGGTACCGCTAAGGCGTAGATCATTTGTTGGAATTTCTAAATCACGGCGATTCATTTTGCAAATCATTTAAGATTTAAACATTATTTTACCTCACTATTTTACCTCTCATTAAAGATTTAAACATTATTTTAACGATCAATCAAGATTTAAACATCATTTTTCAAAAAACAATTCTAAGATTTAAAGTTCATTTTACCCGGTCTCATTAAAATCAGACCCTTTATCACGCTACGATACTCTACACTACTAAGGCGGAGAGTATCAAAGCGTAATTAGGATATGATTTTAATGAGACTGCATTTTACCATTCTTTAAATATTTATACAGTATATTTTCGTTCTTTTACAACTGAGTAAATGAAAAAGTATTTTTCAATATAATAATGTCTGATTTAAATAAGTGGTATAATTATGAAAAAAATTGACAGTAGGGTGCAGTAGGTTCAAATTGCACGTGCAATATTTGGTACACATTGCGCGTGCAATACTGTAAATACTGCATATAAAACAAAGACAGATGTGCATCAACATGTTTACAGGCATCAACAAAATCTGAGCAAATTAGCTGGTTTGAAAATAATACTTTTATTTTAAATGGATACAAAGTCATCTTGATTTATTTGGTTTAAATAACACTTATTTCATAATGTTCACATAGAATTTATGCACAAATTGTAAATAGTAAGGATCTGATTGATTTAAAACTTGTGATAAGTTTAATTAATAGTTATCAATGATTAAACTTAGCACCGCAACTAAGTAATCCAGTATCATTCTGACTATATAAAATCTGGAGTTTTCATTGCTGTCCATTATTCTACCTAAACTTTAAAATATATTATTGGTGCAATATAAACACCAATTAGCAAAATGCAAAAAAAAAATTGCTCTGAACTATTCATATTATCATTTTTAATGATTTCCAAATGAAAGGTACGTAGAAACTTTGTAAAGCCTTAAATAAATTAAAAGTGCCGTTTGTCTCTTTAAAAAAAGCAGCACAATGCAATGACTTAAGAACTGTTGTTTCAAAACTTAGTTATATCACCCAGTTCCCGAAATACCAAATTCCTTCCGACTAATACCCAATTAATAAACAAAAGGATAAGCTACATCTATCCCAAATCTTAACTGGTGCTGTCAGAATAGGCAACATTGGATTTCATGTCATTTAGGCCATAATAAATTAATTGCTAGATTCTCATCCCCGCCCGCCCCGTTTTTTTATGCCGCCTCGGTAATTTTTATTTCTTCAAAAAAAAATAATTAAAAAATATAAATAAATAAAACAAATTGCTGGAAGTATAAAGCACTATTAAAGATGTGTTTTCAATCTTGGATGTACTCAGTAGTATGTTTTACTATTTTTGCCTAGTGCCGAGGCCATTTTCCATTTGTCGTATAAAATAAAAATAAAAAATAAAATTTCACCCCCGCCCCTATTTTGAAATAAATTTGGATGAGAAACTAGCAATTAATTTATAATGGCCTTATCAAATAAAGACAAAGCACTGCAAGATTTGAAATCTTAAATCTTAACATATTTGTAATAACTCGACACATTTGTAATTTTTTACCGTTTATAATTAAAAATAGAAACAAAAGCACTAATTCACATCACAGCTACTAGTAAAATCCAAAAAAGAAATAGGAGTAGCAGTAGCGGATTGGATTTAAGGGAGGGGACCACGGGGACTGGATTCCACTGACAAATGAAACAAGAGGTCAATGACCTTGAAGCTCTACTGATAGATTTTGATAGCTAGGTGAAGTGAAGTTTCATAAAAACTGTCAAGTAGTTTCAGAGGAGTAGTCGCTACAAGTTGAAGTTTTTACTATATAACTCTAGGTAAACAAAGATGGCCACTGGCAGCCATGTTTAATGTCGAATCAAAATAATTTTTGACAAGGATCAACATCTTGTCATGCTGATCATTTCAGAAAAAGTCCCATATCAATATCACTTACAGTGTTCAAGAAGTAGTCGCTACAAACTTGTTTTTAAAAATCTATGTTTAGCTGTGGTGGCCATCTTGAATTTCCAGCCGACCTGAAATTGTGCTAGGATCAACTAGACATCAAGAGCAACATTCCTGTGAAGTTTCATGAAAATCCGTCTAGTGGTTTCAGAGGAGTAGTCACTACACATTTTTACTATACAAACTCTTATGTAAACAAAGATGGCCACTGGCAGCCATGTTTAACGTCGAATCTAAATAATGTTTGACTAGGATCAACATAATGTCATGCTGATCATTTTAGAAAAAGTCCCATATCAATATCACTTATAGTTTTCAAGAAGTAGTCGCTACAAACTTATTTTTTAAAAATCTATTTTTAGCTGTGGCGGCCATCTTAAATTTTTGGCCGACCTGAAATTTTGCTACGATCAATTGGACATCAAGAGCAACATTCCTGTAAAGTTTCATGAAAATCCGCCAAGTAGTTTCAGAGGAGTAGTCGCTACAAGTGTTTACTATATAACTCTATGTAAACAAAGATGGCCACTGGCAGCCATGTTTAACGTCGAATCAAAACGATTTTTGACAAGGACCAACATCATGTCATGCTGATCATTTTAGAAAAAGTCCCATATCAATATCACTTATAGTTTTCAAGGAGTAGTCGCTACAAACTTGTATTTTAAAAATCTATTTTTAGCTTTGGCGGCCATCTTGGATTTTGCATCAACATGAATTTTTGCTAGGATCAACTAGACTTCATGGGCAACATTTCTGTAAAGTTTCATGAATATCCATCCAGTAGTTTCAGAGGGGTAGTCGCTACAAGTTTTTACTATATAAATCTATGTAAACAAAGATGGCCGCTAGCGGCCATGTTTAAAGTCGCATCGAAATAAATTTCGACAAGGATCAACATCATGTCATGCTGATCATTTTAGAAAACGTCCCATATCAATATCACTTACAGTTTTCAAGAAGAAGTCGCTACAAATTTATTTATTTTAAATCTATATTTAGCCGTGGCGGCCATCTTGAATTTCCGGCCAGCCTGAAATTTTTCTAGGATCAACTAGACATCAAGAGCAACATTCCTGTGAAGTTTCATGGATATCCGTCAAGTAGTTTCAGAGGAGTAGTCGCTACAAGTTTTTACTATATAACTCTATGTAAACAAAGATGGCCACTGGCAGCCATGTTTAACGTCGAATCAAAACGATTTTTGACAAGGACCAACATCATGTCATGCTGATCATTTTACAAAAAGTCCAATATCAATATCACTTATAGTTTTCAAGGAGTAGTCGCTACAAACTTGTATTTTAAAAATCTATTTTTAGCTTTGGCGGCCATCTTGGATTGTGCATCAACATGAATTTTTGCTAGGATCAACTAGACTTCATGGGCAACATTTCTGTAAAGTTTCATGAATATCCATCCAGTAGTTTCAGAGGAGTAGTCGCTACAAGTTTTTACTATATAAATCTATGTAAACAAAGATGGCTGCTAGCGGCCATGTTTAAAGTCGCATCGAAATAAATTTCGACAAGGATCAACATCATGTCATGCTGATCATTTTAGAAAAAGTCCCATATCAATATCACTTATAGTTTTCAAGAAGTAGTCGCTACAAACTTGAATTTAAAAAATCTATTTTTAGCTTTGGCGGCCATCTTGGATTTCACATCAACATGAATTTTTGCTAGGATCAACTAGACTTCATGGGCAACATTTCTGTAAAGTTTTATGAATATCCATCCAGTAGTTTCAGAGGAGTAGTCGCTACAAATAAAAGTTAACGGACAGACGGACGGACAGACGGACGGACGACGGACGCCGCACCACGGCATAAGCTCTGCTGATCTCTGATCAGTAGAGCTAAAAAAAAGGTAGTTGTATATCGAGGGTGCAAAGCAACATTGTTGTATCTTCTTCTTTGTTTATATACAGATACCTTAGTGTTGCATTAAACCCTCCATATGTGGTCCATGAGACTATTACTGCCCCAAAAACTAGCAACAGACAAGGGTTTTCCCTAGGAGTGCCACGGGACCAAATAGCCAATGGCAATAAACACATCTTTTTCCCAATTTAAAGAAAAAATCCAAATCTACCAAAAAAAAAGAAGACATTTTCTATAGTGTTGGACTCACTCCACAAACCCATTTCAGTAACTGATTGTTGTTGCCACTCGAACAGGTTCAAAACATTATTTAAATGATAACTGTTCATAATGTACTCATTTCCCAAAAAAATCCTAATTCGATCTAGGGGCCCTTTGCCCAAAACACCCAGGAAAAGCCCTGCACCCATCCTACCTCACCCCAAAATAATCCTGGATCTTCAGAAGAGCTGTTTTAAGAAGAGAAGAGATTTTTTTTTATGATAACCATTTAATTGCACAAAATAATACAATCATTAATCATTTGTTACTAGATAGTTCCATCAATAATCAATTGTTTATAGACAGTGAATAAACAGCGAAAAACCAGCATCTGTGTAAAAAGATTCACTTGTTACTATACGGATTTACTCACCAAAAACACTCTGGAAGTTGTTTATGATTACGACACACGTCATTTAAATTCATCATAGCAAAGTATTTGAGCAGAAACTGTACAATTCACAAACATGTCATCAGATCGTTTGTAACTCTATGTCATACTCCTATCATTCAACAGACAGAATATGGTTTCTTATCTCAATGCTGAGCGCAAGTTTTTTGACATTTCAAAATGTTTCTATTTTAGATGCGCATTCCACGCGTAGAGTATTTTACCCAATTTTTTTACCTCCAAGAAGGGTTGCGCACTATACACGGATGCGCATTATACGTGGTAAAAGATGGTACGGTGATTAAAATATTTTATTTTGTTTAACACTAACCCTGTTACACAACTGAAAATAAAAGCGTTTATTTTACTATGCATAGAACAAAACATGCTCTTCTGGCATCTGTCTCTGACTATGCTAGCTTTATAGAAAAGTAAACGGAATCAATACCATTAGTGTAGTATACATGTAGTGACAAATGCATGTGGATGCAAATTTTAAACTTTTTTTTTTTGTTTTACAATTCTGTCACAGAGTAACTACCATTGCTAGCGCGCTATCTTATAAAAGTCATATATTGTTTTGACAAGAAGGTTTTCTACTCGCATTGAGTCATTTTCGTGTTGAACTTAAGGTGACGAGACAAGAATTACAACTGATCGATGTACTAATATTTATACACATCACATAGACCACAAACATGTGACAACATCTATCTACGAAGTCAATTACAAGCAGTAAATGGCCTTAATATCCCGTTTTTCCGCAAAGGGTTGAACTTGTGAGTGTTTCGCCTACAACACGAGATGTCGCTCTGGGTGTACACATATAATGATTGGCACGACACAGTGCAGGGGGAGCCATGTCACCAGGATATAATGTAACTATGCAAGCCTATGCAACTAGTGTACATATTATGAAGTTTTCTTGGATTCTGTTTGTCATTTCATGAGATGTTAAACTGCACCAAGCTACATATCTGTAAAGCAGGTATTAGATTCAGCATTTATTAAAAAAAACACTTTATTTTCTGAAATTGAATACTAAAACTTCTGTTAATGTTTATTAGGGAAAAAAGATTTTCATAGGAGTTTTTGTTTTAGGACCTTCTTTTACAAGGACACCCATTACAGGCAGATGGTTGTTGATTGCAGAATAAATTTCACTGCACAGACCTTCTTTGGCCACTCTTGAAGTACATTGGTTTTTGTTATGCTGTCATCAGGTCTTAAACTCAGACCCTCTGGTGCCACTCTCAATGGAAACTGATATTTGGACATGCTGTAACCAGGGTTTAAACCCAGACTCCCTCTGGGGCCTCTCTCAATGTAAACTGGTATTGGATATGCTGTTACCAGGGCTTAAATGCAGACTCCCTCTGCAGATACTTTCAATGTACATTGTTTTTGTTATGCTGTTATCAGGGCTTAAACTCTCCCACTGGGGCTACCAAGGCCTAAACTCTTCCTCTATTGGCTAATCTCAATGTACACTTGACCCATAGGCATGGTAAAAATGTTCTGGTGACATGGCCCTGATGAATAGTACAGCTTCCTGACTTGTGCTAGTTGAAATTTAAAACCCATGATTTCTATAAAATATTTAGAAAAATAATGCAGTTTTTTTGTGTTTTTTTGCCAATATTTGTTTCAACAGTACAATACTGACCAAAGAAAAGAATTTCCCATAATACCATTATCATTCCAAAAATTGTTACATTTTATACTTAGGGACGCAAGGCAATCTTGAATTATTTATCAATCATTAAAATGAGCACCTCGATTTTGTAATCCAATATTATCTTAACTTTAAACCTGCTTGCTTATGATTAAACATGAAAAAGGTTTACAATTTGGAGTTTTTAATTTTAAAAAAAGTATCAAGATTGCCATCTGTCCTTTTAAAATCGTGTTGCTACGCAGAATGAGCATATTATTTGTTCTATTTTAGAGTTTACAATACATTCTATGCACAAGTACAGGAAGATTTCTCCATGAGTATTTTATGTTGTGTAGTTCTTCCTTAAAAAGCTTTGTTTTACTTATTTTCTCGCAGCCAAAACTTTGAAATACATTTTTTTGTCCCCTTTTGTGTAATCCCATTTAGATTACATTCGAAAAAGATAAAAAATAAGAACTTAAATAATCTTGAATATTTTTACATGAGCTTCCAGTTTAGTAAGTTTAGGCATTTATCTAGTGAGTGCTACCCTAGAATTATAAACATATACTTGCTAAATATGTTAATTAGCCAATACACACATGACCGTGAGTGTGACATAAGCCGAGTATGGATCAATACACACTTTTTACCAAGTTTGTATTTATTATTCAAGTAAAGCACTGTCTAGATAAAAGTGTAAACGAATTAAAGTGCAAGTTACATGTAAAAATATGCAGGCCAATTTGAGTTTGCTTATTTTCTTTCTTTTTAACACACTTTCAATGGAATTCCACAAAAGGGGATTACTTTAAACATATTTTATTGCTTTTTACATAATACAGCAAAAGGGTTGGGCCACAAGTTATACCAACGTTAGATTCGGCCCTCCCCAATAAGGGGATTGTTCCAATCTGAGAAAATCTGGAAAACATAGATTTGAAATTATCTCCAATAGTTGTCTCCCTTATCTACAATACTACCAGAATGCAAGATATGATGGTATTTACAATGTGCAGGCAACCAGGACATCGCAACTTCAGTGTCTTCATACATGTTACAGGAGCACTAGCTTACAGCTTCAAATGCACACATAAACCCTTTAATAGAATTTTACATGCCTGAAGGAAAATGAAGTTTTGACCATTTTTTTATTTTGAGTTTAATTTAAATTCTGGAAGGTGTCTTGTTATAAGCAAGATATAAATATAAAACTGAGAGACGTGGCAATCTTCGACTAAGTATTTATCCAATGTAGAAACGTAAGGTCTCAAGTTTTTAAAAAATAAATATTGCCAGGTGTTCCTTTAAACCAAATAACACGTGTTTTTTCTGTATTAAGGGTATATCACGTATTAAATGTTTAGTTGTTTAAATTTCAAAATTTATAAAAAAATAATCTGTTACATAGTGCGAATAAATTCAGACATTGTGTAAACATTTTCTCAGGGTTATATTTTATTATACTCCAGTTTCACCTTAGCCTACAGCCCATTTATAAGTACATTCAAAAATTATGTCCCTTTAAAAGCACTTCAACTTCAACACTGATGGCGGTGTCCGTGAATGAACCTGCACAGTCAACAAGACACATATATAGTGTGTGATATAGATACATTCAACATCTATAAAGTAAACCCATGACTATGTACAACATAAATATGTAAAGCACCATATAAACCTCTCAGGCATTATATAAAAGGGACAAACGGCGATCTTGAAGTAAGGCTCCAGAATTAAAATCCGCAATTCAATTTATTAATCTTAATTAAAACATTTCTGTGGAAGTCCTGAAATGTAGAACAATTTGGAATTTTTTTTCTTTCATATCTACTATTGATTTAAATATTATTGAATGAATTGAATTGAATTGGGGTTTTAAGGCGCACTAACACATGAAAAGGTTATATGGCGCCTAACAGGCATGAACATGCCAGGCTCATCTTCCATGTACATCGAGATAAAATATGGAAAATGGGCCTAGAACCTTCTCACCCTGAACTGCAGAGCTGCTGCAAATTCTATCGTAGAAACTCTATTTACGCTGGAGCCATGTTATTGTTTTTCTGCCACTGCTCTTTTGATGTGAGCAAGATAGCACCTGAAACAATGCAGGGATCGTGATGAAGACCTTCAATGAACATGAACAAAAAATGATAAAATGATCATGAATTTGTGGGGATTCTACCCCTCTGCCTACCCCTCCAAAGGGATCTGCAGTGGCCCTATTCTTTGCCTCGTGACCAAACGGAGGCCCCCGGGAACCACATTGAATGAATATTATCAACTATTACAAAAACGCAAATATGTATTAATAAGGATATGCAAACACGCGTGAGTCTTAAAAATAATCAAGATTGCCATGTGTCCCTTTAATATACAACTGTATCAATAACCCTTATTACCCTTCAATCATACAATAACAGATGTACAAACACAAACAAGCATATGAATGTAGAAAGACAAAGGCATTGAAAATGTATGCCACATTTAATCCATTATGTTATACGATACATGATGTTTCATAAACACTTAGAACTATGAATATCCCCGCTTTGAAAACTTCTGAAGCAAGTCACATGACGTTAATTATACAATATTTGAGTGGAAAATTCTAAGTCCAACAAAGGGCCATACCGATAATTCTGTAATAAATTAGGCAATAAACATTGTGTGATGTAGAGGGACATAAGGTCATCAGTTGTTACGTGTATATGAAGTCTGAGAACAGTCCATTGGCAAATGCTTGATAAATGCAAGTAATTTATAATTTTTTATTGCAGACATGTTGAGATTTTATCTTATTTTTAGTAGGTGATAAAATGTGTGTTACTCAGTTTTTATCCTTAGGTTCTATAGTAAAATAAAAATCTTAGGCTGGCAGAGTAAAAGAACGATAATGTTCAAGATTTTGATTTTGAAAGGTACTTATATTGAATCAATTTGCATGAAATATGCAGGATTTTAAAAGAATCGTACTGTAGATACCTTAATTTTAACAGTAAACTTGGTTGAACATCAAGGATAAAGACCGAGTTTATCACCTACCAGAATGTATTGGTATGTCTTATTTCTGGTCATTGATTGGTCAGTTTCTTTAAAGACGCTCTATCAAAATTATGAATAAGAATGTGTTACGCGATGCGACGATACGGTACGGACAGTGTGATTCCTATATAGCCCCACTTCACTTTGTGAAGAGGGGGTATAACAAGCATATATAACTATCACATTATTTTATTATTAAACTGCGAACTTGGAATTCTACGAGTGTACAAACAAAACATTATTTTCAAAACAATCGTTATATTTAACCCGTCTTCATATCCCACACCCTCTTACGTTACAATTGTTAATGTTTGGCAGCTATTTGAAAGAATTTAACAAGAATGTAACAATTAGTTTTACAGTTTTAATAGCCATGAAGTATCCAGTTCCTCGTCAATTCGTGAATCTTAAATCAAACTAGAAGGGTGTTCCATGGAACACTTATGTCGCTTGTCGGTTTTGTTGGGATTTGCAGTAGTTTTATTCTATCCCGGCAACCACACGAGGGCTCAAAATATTGAACTCGACTAAATTGTTGAGAAGGAATTGAATTGGATTTTATCGTCGCACCAACAGCTAAGGTTAACGCGACTCTCCAGCTTCTACTGGTGGAGGAAGACCCCAGATGCCCATCCAGGCAATTTTCGTCTAAGTCTGATTCCAAGATTCGAACATACTGTTATTAGTCCAGGGCATCTCGCAGATCAGGAATGATATAAACTGTCAGATGCAATATGCAGCAAACATGATATGACAACTATATATAAAACACAAACTGGTTTATACAATCCCATTACCATGTGCAAGTGAGGTCAAAATATGATACAACTTTCTTTATATACCAGGAAGAAAAAACATACAAGACAAATGTATCCTCACATATTCACTTGCAGAACAAGACAAAATAGGAATATATCCACAACTTAAACCCACCACATTTTTTTTAAACGTTGCGACTATAAAATAGGACCCTCAAAATATCCACAATTTAAGCTCACCAAACAAACAAGATGGTCAAACATGTAATATACATCTACATCATACAGCCCTCAAAATATCCACAATTTAAACCCACCAAATTGTATGACTGTTAAACATTAATATACATACAACCCTCAAAAATACCCCTATTGATCATAACTGCCCACACCTTCTTTAGGTAATCTTCATTGTATCCCAAAGTAATACGCAAAACAAGCATATCAATAACGTATCATCTTCCCACACAAGACTGTGCAATAAATAAAGAAAGATGTAGTAACATTTACACCTGATACTTAATAATAACCATACCTGTTTCATAAATGCTTACAATATAAGCTATTTTTCTCACTTTTCAGTTGAACGTTACCATAAAAACATTTCATGATCAAAAAAACATTTCATGATCAAAACTATACTGCATATATTTTTTAGTTTCTATCAAATTCAAAGGCTGAGAACTTTAGTGTGCGCAATTAAGATAGCAGATATGCTATTATAAAACAGATAACAATTATATTGTGTTTGTCTATATTAAATATATGTTTATAATATTCTGCGAGTGTACATCCGTGCAATAATTACAAGTCAGACAGTGGGTGTGTATGTTATGTACGGTGCCACGTGTAATTCATTACTACATGTTCATGTCAATACACAGCACTATGTGGTACGGCACTCTGGATTTCTGTGATGCGTGTTTGACCGTGGCTTATACTCTCTGCACGTCAATCTTGATGGGGAGAGGCCCCGCTTGCTGCTGACCATGCACCTGCGGGTAAGAGGGCTTGAGACCAAGGGCAAGTAACTTTGTAATCACTTCCTCGTCGCCGTTGATGCTCAGTTTCTGGAAGAAATAAAATCGTGTTTAAAAATATTAGGAGACAACATAAAAGTTCAAAAGGCAATTACCAAATCTACATGTGTTTTTAAATAGAAATCATCTAGACGTACCCATATCTTAAGCGCTGACGATCAGTTTTGTCGGTCAAAAGACACAAATTATCTAGAGCTTCCTTTATCAAATAATATGAATGTCCTTTATTATAAGGAATTCCATCATTAAGATAGTTTTCGATATAAAGAAATACATTTGTTGATTTTTTTTGTGATTTTGAGAGTGGTTCTGACAGAGAATAAACGTAAACATTATAAACCTGAAGAGACCATTTTACCAAAACAAAACATCAAAAGTCTCAACAACCTTTTAAAGACAAAACCACATATTTTTAGTTAACAATGGATGACCATGAGTATCTGAATTCACTATAGCTACTCTGCAGTTCTAACATTACCCTCTGCTCAGGAGGGGTAACTGCTGCCAGTAGGTGAAGTAAATCATTCTTACCTGCAGTTCTGAGATCATCTTCTGTTCTGGGGCGGTAACTGCTGCCAGTAGGTGAAGTAAATCATTCTTACCTGCAGTTCTGAGATCATCTTCTGTTCAGGGGCGGTAACTGCTGCTGACAGTAGGTGAAGTAAATCATTCTTACCTGTGGTTCTGAGGTCACCCTCTGTTCAGGGGTGGTAACTGCTGCCAGTAGGTGAAGTAAATCATTTTTTCCTGTGGTTCTGCCTGAGATCACCCTCTATTCAACCTATGGTTCTGAAATCAACCTCTGTACAGGGTTGGTAAATGCTGCCAGTAGGTGAAATAAATCATTCTGACATGGTTCAGAGATCACCCTCTGTTCAGGGGTGGTAATTGCTGCTGACAGTAGATGACTTAAATCATTCTTATATCGCCCTCTGTTCAGGGGCGGTAACTGCTGCCAGTAGGTGAAATAAATCATTCTTACCTGTGGTTCTGAGGTCACCCTCTGTTCAGGGTCGGTAAATGCTGCCAGTAGGTGAAATAAATCATTCTGACATGGTTCAAAGATCACCCTCTGTTCAGGGGTGGTAATTGCTGCTGACAGTAGATGACGTAAATCATTCTTACCTGCAGTTCTGATATCGCCCTCTGTTCAGGGGCGGTAACTGCTGCCAGTAGGTGAAATAAATCATTCTTACCTGTGGTTCTGAAATCACTCTCTGTTTAGGGGCGATAACAGCTGCTAACAATGGATGAAGTAAATCATTCTTACCTGTGGTTCTGAGATCGCCCTCTGTTCAGGGTGTGGTAACTACTGATAGTAGGTGAAATAAATCATGCTTACCTGTGGTTTGGAGATCACCTCTGTTCAGGGGCAGTAACAGCTGCTGACAGTCGCTAAAGTAAATCATTCTTACCTGTGGTTCAGAGATCACCCTCTGTTCAGGGGCAGTAGCAGCTGCTGACAGTAGATGAAGTAAATCATGCTTATCTGTGGTTCTGAGATCACCATCTGTTCAGGGTGTGGTAACTGCTGACAGTAGGTGAAGTTAATCATTCTTACCTGTGGTTCAGAGATCTGAGATCGCCCTCTGTTCAGGGGCAGTAACAGCTGCTGACAGTAGATGGAGCAAATCATGCTTACCTGTGGTTCTGAGATCACCATCTGTTCAGGGTGTGGTAACTACTGATAGTAGGTGAAATAAATCATGCTTACCTGTGGTTTGGAGATCACCCTCTGTTCAGGGGCAGTAACAGCTGCTGACAGTTGCTAAAGTAAATCATTCTTACCTGTGGTTCTGAGAACACCATCTGTTCAGGGTGTGGTAACTACTGATAGTAGGTGAAATAAATCATTCTTACCTATAGTTATGAGATTACCCTTTGTTAAGGGAGGTAACTGCTAACAGTTGATGAAGATAAATCATTCTTAAATGTGGTTCAGAAATCACCCTCTGTTCAGGGGCATTACCTGCAGCTGCCAGTAGGTGAAGTAAATCATTCTTACCTGCGGTTCTGAGATCACCCTTTGTTAATGGAGGTAACTGCTAACAGTTGGTGAAGTTAATCGTTCTTAAATGTGGTTCAGAGATCACACTCTGTTCAGGGGCGGTAACTGCTGCTGACAATGGATGAAGTAAATCATTCTTACCTGTGGTTCTGAGATCACTCGCTGTTCAGGGGCGGTAACAGCTGCTGACAGACACAGCCAGATCATCACTATTGCACACATGAGGAGGAGCCAACTCAAAAGTAGGCGGGGCAGTCCCGTTTTCTTGGCAACACATGACAACCAGTCACTGGATGCCATCTCCTGAGATTTCCCATCAGCCGAATTGAGGTCACGAACCGAGAGGTCAATGATGTCATCATCATTCCGCTGGGAATTAAACTGAGAATTCTTCAGGAATGGAGTTGCTGAGTTGTCTAGTGGTACAATATTGGTCTCAATATAGCTAGCTGTGTTGTACTCTGAAAGAAAAGATTTCCAGCTTTATTTTATGAAGCAACTTGACTTTGAAACAGTCTGTATGACCGATCGACCATGACCAAGAGAGAGACTGACATAGTTTTGTGGAAATTATCCTATCCAAAAACCTACATTTTGGAGACATGTAAATTGCCCATATTCCCACCACAACGGTAGAGCATTAAAGTGCACTCTGGTGATATCATGAAAACATGTCTGCACAAAAGTGAGTGGGTTGAAATATTTGGATGACTCCATAGAGACAGTCAGAAAAGAGAGAGAGAGGTCCTCACAATGCAGGAGCCAGGAGGTAAATAAGCTACCATCACTGTGGGGATACTAAACAGACAAGACACAATCAAGAATTTTTTATATACCTTCCTCAGAATTATCTGACAGTTCAACAAGGTGGAAGGTGGGTGGAGACTTGACGACGATGATGCTGCCATCGTTATCCATCATGTAGACAGACCAGCTGATGGACGCCTGGCTCATCATGTCACCCAGAATGTTGTGGAAGTACATGATGGGGTTCACCATGTGCATCGTTTGCTCCGTAGGGTCCTAGAGATACATAAAAGTACACAGTCAAATACAAGTTACTTCCTGGAGATATATACAAGTACAGAGTCAAATAGGGAGATACTTCCTAGAGATATATACAAGTACACAGTCAAATACGAGATACTTTCTAGAGATATATACAAGTACACAGTCAAATACGAGATACTTCCTAGAGATATATACAAGTACAGTCAAATACGAGAGACTTCCTGGAGATATATACAAGTACAGTCAAATATGAGATACTTCAGAGATATATACAAGTACACAGTCAAATACGAGATATTTCCTGGAAATATATACAAGTACAGTCAATACAAGATACTTCCTAGGGATATATACAAGTACAGTCAAATACGAGATATTTCCTGGAGATATATACAAGTACAGAGTCAAATACGAGATACTTCCTAGACATATATATAAGTACAGTCAAATACGAGATACTTCCTAGAGATATATTCAAGTACAAATTCAAATAGGGAGATACTTCCTAGAGATATATACCAGTACAGAGTCAAATACGAGATACTTCCTAGAGATATATAAAAGTACAAAGTCAAATATGAGATACTTCCTAGAGATATATACAAGTACAGAGTCAAATACGAGATACTTCCTAGAGATATATACAAGTACAAAGTCAAATATGAGATACTTCCTAGAGATATATACAAGTACAAAGTCAAATTCCAGATACTTTCTAGAGATATATACAAATACACAGTCAAATACGAGATATTTCTGGAGTTATATACAAGTACAGAGTCAAATACGAGATACGTCCTAGAGATATATACAAGTACAGAGTCAAATAACCAGATACTTTCTAGAGATATATACAAGTACAGAGTCAAATAACCAGATGCTTCCTAGTGATATATGCAAGTACACATCAGAGTCAAATAGGGAAATACTTCCATCACATGACATAAATACAATAGGGTTCAATATACACGTGCATACACAGCAGGGTTTGATATTAACTTTTTTCAGCAACTTGTCCATAGGACAAGTAACTTACGCAATTTACTTGTCCCCAGTCAAATTTACTTGTCCCCGCACTTTATGTAAAAGTGATACAAAAAACAAGATCAATCATGAAAGTGACATTCCTCAGTTGCATTCCACCAATGAAAACAAGATGGGTTTTTCTTGCCATTTACAATGTGCTCACCAATGTTTTGACATTTTTTCAGTCACAAGTTTTAAAGATGTAAAATTCATTTCTTGTTATAAAATTTAGTTGTCCTTAGGACAGGTCACCTGGGACAATTAACTTGTCCCCAGTAGAATCTACATGGCACAGGACAAGGGGACAACAGTTAATATCAAACCTAGAACTATCACTGAAAGTGATAAATACCCCCACTTAAATTCTAAGTCAACCAAAGGGCCATAATTCTGTTATAAATTAGGCAATCAACAATGGGTCATCAGTTGTTATGTGTATATGAAGTTTATGCGGGACGCGATGCAATGGGATGTTACGGACAGCTTGATTCCTATATAGTCCCAACTTCACTTTGTGACAGCGGGGGTATAAATATCACACAAATATGTTAAGACTTTTTCAGAAACTCGTTTTATTTAACCATTTATATGTGACATAATATATGTTCATGTATTGTTTATAAACAGTATTGTTGTGCACTTTTTGTCCAAGGTTGGGACACAATGTTCTCTTCATGCAGTTCCAGTGTTGCACAAAAAAGAAATGAATATGTACCAGAATAAGACACCTATAAAATTAATTCCGTGCAATAACTGGACAAATTACTTAAGGTAGCTATCCCTGTCAACAACACCCAAATTATACAAAATATGCACATTGTTTCTAAAACTACTGATGACGAGGTGTATTATATAACTTACAATTCTTACAAACTCTATAACAATATAAATGGCTATAATCAGCCAAGCCAAACCTCAAATGGTGCGTAAAATTAAGAGTTACCGCAGACTTCGAAATTAGCCGGTAATTTTGCAAGCTGACATGCCCATCGGGCATATTAAATATTAGAGGAAAATGTAATGCCAAAATGAATCAGACCCAAAAATTAATGATAGCTTGTAATTTAATTTAAAAGTAGATTTATTTTGTTTATAAATCAACGGAAACAACTCTCGTTTTCAGAAAAGACTGGTTTTCAATTGTATTTACTGTTTTCGAACGACGTTGGGGACAAGGGAGCAATATTTAGTATGAACCAATATCGCGATGTAAACACGACTGATAATAAACTGAAGATCATTTCCGGTTTAATTTGTAACCTATGATGAGGTTCTTCATTATTTCGAAAGAGCGTAACTCGACAGAAAAAGGTATTGCAGACGTTAGTGATTCAAAAAAATACTTATGAAATAAACAGAACCCGTAATTTTCAGACCCAATGACCATGATGACTGCGAATAAAGTTTCAAAACAATCAAGTTCTAAATTTTATTTAATAATTTGTGATCTTATTATATAGAAAATGTAACGGTCTGTGACAATATACATATCTGTCTAACTAGACGGGTGTTACGCGGAACATGTGTGTCGCCTGTCTCTGTCATATAGCATGGTTTTTTGGACCCTGATAAATGACCTTGGCAAACTCGCCTGACTAAGTTTTCGTGAGGAAAAATGAGTATTTAACCCATATAATTATATTTTAGTATGGTCATGTCGATGTTGTCATGATGAGTATATATTGAAAGTTAGATCAAGAAATATCAAGAAATGAGAAAGTTATAGCCAATGTTAAGTTTTCGTGAAGAAAACAAATGAGTATACATGTATAACCCATATAATGACCTTCAGTGTGACCATGACTTTTATATTATAGTATGGTCATGTCAATGTTGTCATGATGGGTATATATTGAAAGTCTGAGGAAGAAATATCAAGAAATGAGAAAGTTACAGCCAACCTTAAGTTTTTCTTGAAGAAAACAAATATTTAACCCATATAAGACCTTAAGAGTGACCTTGACCTTTATATTTTAGTATGGTCATGTTGATGTTGTCATGAAGAGTATACATATTGAAGGTTTGATCAGAAATGAGGTTATAGCCGTTGTTTTTGTGAAGAAAAATGTATTTAACCCATATAATGACCTTCAGTGTGACCGTGACCTTTATATTTTAGTATGATCATGACGATGTTGTCATAATGAGTATATGTTGAAAGTTTGATCAAGAAATATCAAGAAATGAGCTAGTTATAGCCAACCTTAAGTTTCCGTGAAGAAAAAAAAAGAAGAGTAAACCCACATCTAACATGGTTCATGAAAATGCTCAGTGCTGATTGGCTATTGAGTAGTTTTTGAAAAAGCTATATAGATCTCTGACGTCACATCCTTCAACCGTTAGAACATCATTTTAACTGATTTTCAACGTCGGAAAACATCTAAACAACAATTACGTTATTTTATGGCAACGTTACAGTTCAAACAACACATTAAACTGGTTAGAAACACGATAAAGATGTATATTTTCTTCGTTCGGTGCTGAGAGATGGACGTACAATGTAAGTTGTGAGAATGTGTTTGTTATATGTTCAATCTCGAAGATGAGTGAATAAATACATAACAATCCATGTCAGATAAGAAATAAAATATTTCCAGTGGGTTTATATTGTGTGAGATCAAAACAGGGTAGTTGGGACTTGAAACATATCAAAACCGCAGGCCTACGGCCCTGGGTATTGATGGTCTTCAAGTCCCGCCCACCAGCTTTTTATCTTGGACAATATAAACCCGCTGGAAATATTTTTTCTTAAATAATGACCTTCAGTGTGACCTTTATATTTTAGTATGGTCATGTCAATGTTGTCATGATGAGTATATATTGAAAGTTTGATGAAGAAATATCAAGAAATGAGAAAGTTATAGCCAACTTTAAGTTTTCGCGGCGGACTGACTGACGGATTGACAGACAACAAAGTGATCCCTATGTATCGCATTTTTCTTCGCAAAATAACACTCAAATTACACTTTAAAAAATTTGGGTCAGTAAAAATGTGTTCGGTCTAGTAAATATTTGTCACATGCCAAAGGGCTAGTATCTCAAAATGTTTTTTGGAAGACTGCAAACACATAATGCAGTTTATACATGTTGAAATCACAGGTATCTTAATAACCTTTACCGTTAATAGGCACATATACATTATTATACAACCTTTTTTTGTTTGGTGTTTTACGTCATTTTCAACACGTCAGGTTATATATGACTTTTCCTGGGTAGAACCAGTACTGTACACCTCCCGCAGCGGTGAGAGGCGAGAAGGTTTACAACGCAACGTCGTTAACCACTCGGCCACAGAGACGCTTGCACACCTGAATAGATTAACGGTTGCGTAGTGTAATTTTGCCGTTATTTGGTGGGTTAGTTTACTGATACATCTACATTGAACCAAACAGCTAATGCACCAGTAGACAATACCTTCAATGTATGAACTTATTATCTGCCGACTGGTACCGTTGGAGACAGGTGATTTGAATGATTGAATGACTTTTTTTAAATTTACAGTCATTATTGACAAGATATTCAGAATGAAATTTGTTTTGATTTATTAGGTTGTTATTATTGAGATATTAAAGGTATATAAACCATTCCATATACCATCCACATGGAAGGCATTATATTAGAATATTTACCATATTATGTTTTAAACAGTCTATTAAATCATTTTAGAATTATTCTATTTTTAGATTTTTGTGATTTTTTTGTTTAAATGCTCATTCAGTTCTGAGAACACACTGAGTTGCATCATAATAGCATGACGTGATGTCATAATAAAGCATGACGAGATGTCATAATACCAGGGTGTGATGTCATAATACCAGAAAAACAACCAAATGAAAATATGAATGAAGCATTCTGATTGGTTAAGTGATAAAAATTGGACCAATGAATCATGTTCATTTAAAGCTCATTACATTCTCAGAACACACTGAGGTTTTACTGGACATTGAGTAATGAGGTTCTTGAAACCAAGAATCACAAAATTCTAAAAATAAAATAATTCTAAAATGATTTAATAAGACTGTTTTTAAAGAGACTGACTGCAACACACGGTGTACGTCAAAACCTACCTCGAGTAGATCCAAGGTGAATGGCTTCTGGTTTTTACAGCCCAGTACACACGCTTCATTATCCTCCTGCTTGGGGTAGGCTTCTTCACAGGCTGCAATAACATGGTTCAATGGTTAGGCCAAATAAAATAATAGGAGTGGTTCCGGTTTCCCGACCGTCCCTGTTTTAAGGGGCCGACCCTAAACATGTTATGACCCACTAAAAGTACTCTTTTTCTTTACATTTTGCATTTTATGTTTTCTTTTCTTCTTTTTGTTTTTAATTATTTTTTCTATCAGTTCTGAATCTGATGATATCAACAATTTTATAGTTAAGTTTATTTATTTATTGGGTGTAAAAGTATAGCATAAAAAAAAGACAAAATATAAAATATTTTTAGAAAATAAAATACCTACCCTATTTTTTTTTGAGCATGTTGCCACACATACAATTTTATTTGGCTTTACATGAAATGCATATAAACTTTTAAGTGCTCTTTGTGTTTCCCTGTCACATCAATCTATCCCCAACAATAAAGTTAATCAAAGCAAAGACAAACAAACTAGAACTATACTCAGTTGCAAAAGAAAGTGGACACTGAGTTCTGTTTAGATTTAATTGTATAAAGTTTTTTTAGAATTGAAGAGGCACTACCTATATCTACGCGAATTTTAATGTAAAATATTAAATACTCAATATTACTGCATTTATAAGTATACAAAGCTATTTTATGAGTATTCTAAGAAGAAACATGGTTCGTATTCCAGTTCTGTAAATTATTAATTATGATCAAAACAATATCTTGAATAAAATGCTGCCCAGCCGTTTATTCCTGCCGGAGAACAACGAGTTTTTACGATTTTGTCGGACATGCGCAATGCGATTACAAACTATTCGGCGCAGTTCCGATAGCAAACGAATCAATCGGAACTCTTCGCTAATCAGACGAGGTAGTTCCGATTGTAAACGAATAAGATCGGAAAATCTCCGCAATCGGCTTGTCTAAAACAATTACCAATACAATTTCAAAAATCCGATCTTTTCAATCCTGTTTTTCCCCAGCAAAACGCATATTACATTGGGTGAAATTATTGCCATTTATCTTTTTCATAGTCCTCTTTATAATTAAGTAAAGTTTATATCAATTGGTGGACAAAAAGATATAGGTAGAGCCTCTTTAAATTGACAAATTCCAAAATGAATTTGCCATGTTTGGTATCAAAGTTTTATCATTCCATTGCCAATATCATGTTTTCATTTGTTTTTCAATAGGTCGAATCATCAAGGGACTGTCACTTGATAAAGAGGATAGGGTTAAAGTAAAATTTTAAAGTGTCCAGTTTCTTTTGCAACTGAGTATATGTCCATGGAACACGGATGCCCCCCACTGAAAACATGCTTTTTTTTTTCCCCTGTCATATCAAGCTATCCCTAACAATAAAGTTAATCAAAGCAAAGACAAACAAACTAGAATTATGTCCATGGAACACGGATGCCCCAACTGAAAACAATCAGTGAAAAACGTAAAGTATGACGGAAAAAAGGGCCTTAACTCTGGCAATACAAGCTGGATTTTAATGCCGCATCGATATGCACATCTTGACACCATAGTTAAGCATCCTGTAATGTTTCGAAACAATCAGTTGAAAACTGAGGGAGGAGATGGACACATAAACTTTTCAGGAAGGACGGACAGAAGGATGGACACTAGGGACAGACATTGCTATAATGATACCATTCGGTGGTGGGGGCATAAAAATACCCCTCATCAAACAGATGGACAAATTAATCATTCATTACTGAATGAGGGCATATAAAATAATGTGCCAATAATTAAATAAATTTAATTGTGAAACTATTCCAAGTGGCGATATCTAATTTAAAAATGTTTCAATGCACAATTATGGATAATCACTAACTTAATAGAAGTCTATAAACTCAATTAGACTAGTTTCGCATCCAACAAATTTACTGAATTTCAGTGCAAAACTATTCTAAGTGCAAAACTATTCTAACTTCTGTTTCATTATAGGAATTTATCTATAATACCATCTTTCATATAAAGTGTTGAAAATTAAAGACCTCAGGTTATTAAATTTGACACATTAGTACAAAAATCATACTATGTACATGTATATATTGTTGTTCACTGAATTTGTTTATGTTGTTTCACTTCTCATGTAAAATAACCACAACGCACTTAGCATAGTTTCGTGTTCAATCATCATTTAATTTAATTCACAATTAAGGTGTGCCTTGATTAATTCAAAAACAAATTATAATTTAAGAATACCACTGACTAGATAAAAGTGTAAACATATATCAAAGATGAATGGCCACCCTTTTGTAGTATTATCAATTAACAAATTTAACTCTTAAACATCATATGAACATTTCTTGATAGTCTCGGTGAGAAACAATTACATATATTGAAAACCGCTACTAAGTTTTGTGTAAAAATAAGTTTTATTTGCATGAAGTACATACACTTTTACCACTGCGTGACTGTACAGGAAAATGAGGTAAATCTGAATTGTAGAACTGCACAACTATTGCCAGATAATTGGTACATACATTTACCTGTGGATTAATTTATCTGTTCAAAGTTTTCTACATCATCAACTAAAATCTTAATCTCGCTTTTCACAGATATTGCAATGTGTGAATTGTAAATATCTATAGCTGTGTATTGATTTCGATTTAAAAAAACATAAACATGTTCATGAAGCAAAACATTGCCGGAGAACTTTAAACAAGAAGTTTCATGTAAAAAATATTCAGGATTGTTTGGGTTATAATCAATTATTTTTGTGTTTTTTAAATGCAATGTCAATGATACCCCCTTGTGGTTGCCTCTACAGACAGAGGGGTAGCCTGGGTAGGACACCCACTTTTTATGCTCATTCAAGGTCTTCATCACGAAACCGTGTATGCAAAAGTGGCTCAATCGTAAATGGAGTGTCTACTATAGAATTTGCAGCAGATCTGCATATTAGAAGGTTCTAGGCCCATTCTTCATATTTTATCTTGATGTAAATGGAGGATGAGTCTGGCATGTTCATTCCTGTTAGGCTCCATATAACCTTTCATGTGTAATTGGTGCACCGTAAAACTCAATTCCATTCAATGGGATTACACATAAGGGGGACATAACTCTTAACTCCGAATAAGTCTCTCACGGGTTTTACCAGTCACATTATGTAGGTGCAAACAACTTGAACTGTGACAGTTTTTGGCACAAGCAACTCGGACAAAGAAAATTAGTGTTCTAGGACATATGTTTTCCATAGTAAAGTGGTCCTCCATGTCTGTACCTACATCGTCATGTTTGTACCTACATCAAAAACCCAATTCCAGGTATTATCTACTGCCTTCAGTTACACAGACTCTGTCCTAAACTTAAACTTGTTGGCAAGGGCTCGACGTTAAGGACTGTCCGCTTGCCCGGGGCAGATAAAACATTGATCCAGGCAGGTAAAGTCTCAAAGGCTCAATCCCGTCGGGCAACTTCAAACTGACAGACAAGGACTATATGACAAAATTCAGTAATCTGATAATGAAATTTTTCCGTCTGCATTTTCATGCCATTTTGTTATGAGACGCTTTCATTTCCTATAATGCAACTGACTGTGATCGATAGACTTTGCTATGGTCTAAATTAACATAATATAACAGGGTTCGACACTAACGCAGGTCCGCTGGCCCGAGGCCACCTGATTTTCGGAAGGACCACCACTTTCCTAAAGATTGGTGGCCTGTCGAGACTGCTATTTTAAATTGGGGCATTAAAAATATACATTATGTACATCCTTTTGATGTAGTAGGATTGAATAATTATATAGGAGCGTCAAGCATTTGATTAACTTTGTTTAATGGGTTTTCGCATTCTTTAACAATGTGGAAAATTCTCAAAAATGTCCCTCTGCCACCAAAATAACAAAATACAAAGTTGAAAAGAACAACACTCTATGTGTTGTTTGTTTTTAATTGTAATGTTTCGGTAAGTATAGCTGTACATGCGAAGGACCACCTATCAGTTAGATTAGGACCGCCAGTTTTCAAAGGCAGGAAGTCCTGTAGGCTAGTTACTTATAAAAGTTAGTGTCGAACCCTGTATAATAGAATACAATAGTATTTTCTATGCAGTATTCACGGTATAAACGCTTGGCCAATCAAGATTGTTAAAACTGTTGTATGTTAACACCGGACAATAGCATACAAACAGTATAGCCTTATAAAAAACACTGGGTGTAAATAATTGGGCAACCTACATGTACAAACTGGCATGGGCAAGCAAATCTCGGAGCAAAGTTAACGCCGAGCCCTGTTGACATATGCTAACTTGGAATTAGTCATTCTCTTGCATGGTCAGGCGCGTAGCAGTCTATATGCAGATTTGCAGTTGCGTACGAAAATGTTGACAAGAAATAATGCATTTCAAGGTATTTTAATAATGAGCAGTAGTGGAATAAACGTTGTGTGTGACGAAACATGGTCTAGCTAAGCGTCTGATGGTGGGTCGTCCTTGAATATTTATTTCTTTTGTTTATAATATATTCATCAAGCAAACAAAAACAAGAAAAAAGTAAGTTTCTTTAGACAAAAAATAATTATGAGTAATGTGTACAGCAAAACACAAGTTCTGTTTAATTTAAAGGGACATATGCCAATCTTGAGTTAAGAAATAAAATATTTCCAGCGGGTTTATATTGTCCCAGATAAAAACCTTGTGGGCGGGACTTGAAGACCATCGATACCAAGGGCCGTAGGCCCGCGGTTTCGATGGGTTTCAAGTCCCAACCAACCGGTTTTGATCTCGCACAACTAATATTGTACGTCCATCTCTCAGCACCAAATGAAGAAAATATACAGCTTTATCGTGTTTCTAACAAGTTCAATGTGTTGTTTGAACGTAACGTTTCCTTAAAATAACGTAACCGTTGTTTTGGATGATTTCCGATGTTGAAACTTGTTTAAAATGACATTCTAATGGTTGAAGGACGTGACGTCGGAGGTTTTTATAGCTTTTTCAAAAACTGCTCAATAGCCAATCAGCATTGAGTATTTTCATAAACCATGTAAGATTTTTATATCAAGCATTCCAATAAGCACATCAATTTATTAATCCTGTATCATTCTGACTTTAGAATTGAACTGGGGTTTTACGGTGCACCAAACACAAGAAAAGTATGGCACCAAACAGGGATGAACATGCCAGGCTCACCCTCCCCATCTACATCTAGATAAAATAAGGAGAATGGGCCTAGAAACTTCTAACCTGCAGATTTGCAGAGTTGATGCAAATTCTATTGTAGACTCTCCATTTACGATGAAGTCACGTTTCCACATTTGCATATGCAGTGTCATGAAGAAGACCTTGAATGAGCATGATAAATAAAAGACAAAATGAACATGAAGCGGGGTCCTACCCATCTGCCTCTAGCAGGATTTGCAGTGGTTGTATTCTACCCCGGCAACCACACGGGGATCTGACTTTAGAACGGCTTGCATTTAACTAAATGTCTTCGTTATTTAATTATATTATTTAAACATATTATTGATGCAATAAAAACAATTTGCTTTGAACAAGTCTAATAATTAATATTAATGATTGAGGCCCCGGGTTCAATCCTCCGTGGTGCCACTGAGTTCCGTCCGTGTGTTCATGGGCAAGACACTTTCCCTTAGCCTCGTCCGTCGGATGGGGACGTAAACCGGGCGGTCCCGTGTATCGGGTCTATCCTCCGAGCATGTTAAAGAACCATAGGAATCTATTCGATAATAAGAGTAGGGCAGGTTCCCGGATTCCTATGTATCCTTCCCCTCTCTCTGGGGCGGCTCTAAATAACCTATACTGTGTTGATGAGCGGTTAAACAACATTCAATTGAACAAATACAAGTTATGCAGGAAAACTAAGGACAAGTTATGTAGGAAAACTAACGAACAAGTTATGTAGGAAAACCAACGGACAAGTTATGTAGGAAAACTAATGGACAAGTTATGTAGGAAAACCAACGGACAAGTTATGTAGAAAAAATAACGGACAAGTTATGTAGGAAAACCAACGGACAAGTTATGTAGAAAAAATAACGGACAAGTTATGTAGGAAAACTAACAGACAGGTTATGTAGGAAAACTAACGCGATGCAGTGTGTTTTTAACAAAATCAAGATTGCCATATGTCCCTTTAAATATCAACTGAATAAATAAACAAATATCTACATTTGCGAAGTTCTACAGTATATATTATTGATTTTGTGACACAGATGCAACATTGTGAATCATTGAAATACAATGGTAGCCTAGCAATATTGCAGGTTTATAATCAACAAAATCCACAGCTGTCGTATAAATTTACTGAGTTGCAAGAATAAACATACATAAATGTAACCTACGATTTGAATAAATCATTTGTCACAAATACAGCAGTAAAATAGAATGCCTCTCCTGCACAATAAATGAGGCCCTCCCAGTGGGGCCATGTTCCCTGCATCTCTTAAAGTAATGATCATTGTTCCCCAAATCCCCACCCCAAAAAAATATTTTCGCACACTTTTCCCTAAATCCTTAAAACTAAAATTATACCTTTGATCTTTGCATCCCTAAAATTAATTGTCAATGTCCCCCCAGATAACCCAAAATAATTTGCCATGTTCCCATGATCCCCAAAACCACTGGGAGGGCCTCAAAAATGGTCATATTTTATAATTGGGCATTATTGTACTTGCTGTAAATGGCCAAGCATGGCTGGGTTTTTCACCCAGATTTAGATATGACCGGCAGAGTTTCTCCAGAATTCTGCGATAGTCAAGCACGACAGAATTGTCTTTTTAGGATTTTGGGTTACCTCCCAAATTTTGTCATAGCCAAGTGTGACTCAATGTCTTTTACTTTTACTTAATAGCCACATACGACAATGTTTTTCAAAGAGTTGACACTCCCAATTATTGCAGAGTTTCACCCAGATTTTTGCACGGCTAAGCATGGCAGTTTCTCCAAGATTGTTTCAAGGTCATTGCAGCCAGAGTTTCCCCCAGGAATTAGACGTGTCAAAGCATGGCAGTGTCTTCCCTGGTTAGTTAGCTCTACAGGGTCTACACCCCCTCCCCTCGCTCCCCATCATCCTCCCTTTTTTTAGAAAAAGGACTTTAATATGACCTTGGCCATGTATACAATACCCAGAATAAAATGGTGGGCACTGCTTATGTCTCTGTTATACAATAGCCGAAATAAAATGGTGGGCACTGCATGACAGGGTAGTGAGTCTACAGTACTTACATTCAATACAAACTTCTGTAGTCTTGTTAACGTCATCATACATGAACTCTATCATGGAAAACAGACGACATCCTCGTCTGCAGCATTCTTGACTATCACTCTGTAACAAAACATGTGAATCACATATAGAACAGTCTATTAAATCATTTTAGAATTATTTTTTTAGAATTATTTTATTTTTAGAATTTTGTGATTCTAGGTTTCAAGAAACTCATTACTCAATGAGTGATACAGTCTTAATCTGTTTCTCACAGCAATTAAAAGGTTCATTCAGTTCTGAGAACACACCGAGTTGCATCATAATAGCAGGCCGTGATGTCATAATAGCATGAGTCTATTGACGTGATGTCATAATACCAGGGTGTGATGTCATAATATCAGAAAGTGATGTCATGATAGAAGCAACCAAATGAACATTCTGATTGGTTGAGTGATAAAAATTGGACAAATGAAACCAGTTAATTTAAAGCTCATTACATTCTCAGAACACACTGCGGTTTAATGGACATCGAGTAATGAGATTCTTGAAACCTAGAAACACAAAATTCTAATAATAAAATAACTCTAAAATGATTTAATAGACTGTTATAGGTTAGGTAGGTATCTGGAACAACACCATCTGCACTTTACTGGAGAGGTTTCTGAAGACAGTTTTTTAAAAGTAATTTGGGGCCACAATTCGGCCCCATTCCCCTCCTCAAAAAGTATGTTTATTCCCCCTTTTTTGAGAAAAAAATCCCCTAAAAAAAATTAACAAAAATAAATAAAAAATATATATATTATATTGTTTTTTTTACCTTTTATATGTTGTTTCTTAGTTGACCATCTATAACATGTCCATCAAACATGTTCTTGATGTGAATTTAATATTAAATGAAAGACTGAGACTTAATACATATAAAAAAACACTATATTTTTTCTTTATTTTAACACTGTCAAAATTCCCCCCTTTTCCAATTCACGTCGACTTTTTCCCCCTCTAAAGGGCCTTGACCCCATTCCCCCAAAAGTAAAAAAACAACACTGAAAGACATCACGCAGTGCCTGCATAAACAACAGCCATGTTTCAATTCATAATTTTGATAGAGCATCATCAAAACAAGAGGTCAATGACCTTGAAGCTCTACTGATTGATTTTGATTTCAGGAAGTAGTCGCTACAAACTTGTTTTTTGAAAGTTTATTTTTAGCCGTGGCGGTCATCTTGAATTTCCAGCCGACCTCAAATTTTGCTAGGATCAATTAGACATCAAGCGCAACATTCCTGTAAAGTTTCATGAAAATCCGTCAAGTAGTTTCAGAGTAGTAGTCGCTAGAAGTTTTCATTATATAACTCTATATAAACAAAGATGGCCGCTGGCAGCCATGTTTAACGTCGAATCAAAACGTTTTTCGACAAGGACCAACATCATGTCATGCTGATCATTTTAGAAAAAGTCCCATATCAATATCACTTCGAGTTTTCAAGAAGTAGTCGCTACAAACTTGTTTTTTAAAAACCTATTTTTAGATTTGGCAGTCATCTTGGATTTCACATCAACATGAATTTTTGCTAGGATCAACTAGACTTCATGGGCAACATTTCTGTAAAGTTTCATAAAAATCCATTCAGTAGTTTCAGAGGAGTAGTCGCTACAAAAAAAGGTTTACGGACGGACAGACAGACGACGAACACCTGACCACGGCATAAGCTCTGCTGATCTCTGATCAGTAGAGCTAAAAACTGACCAATCAGTGACCAGAAATAAGACATAACCAATACATTCTGGTAGGTGATAAACTCGGTTTTTATCCTTGATGTTCAACCAAGTTTACTGTTAAAATTAAGGTATCTACAGTGTGATTCTTTTAAAACCCTGCCTATTTCATGCACATTCATGCAAAATGATTCAATATATGTATATTTTAAAATCAAAATCTTGAAAATTATCATCTTTTTACTCTGCCAAAGATTTTTATTTTACTATAGAACCTAAGGATAAAAACCGAGTAACACAAATTGTATCAACTACTGAAAATAAAATCTCAATATCTCTGTAATGCAAAATTATGAATTGACTAAACCGTTTAAAAACACCACACTGACAGGCATAAAACTCACCAAAGACAAGAGTATCACGCCGATCAAGTCGGTTTTTGTAACCCACTGTAATTCTCAGACATCTTCATTGTTTACTATAATGTTTGATATGAAACGGTAGGTGTGATTTTTTGTTGTTTCTCAGTGTATTGTTGAGCGTAATTGTACCAGACATGCAAGGCACGTGGGGTAACAGTTTGTTCATAGTTAGTGTACTAATTACGTTCGAAGATTGAGTTGTCAAAAAGATGAAATAAAAACAAAACAAACTGATATACATAATCAGTTTGATTTCGTATTCGGCAGTGCTGATGTTTACATTTCAAAAATTAATTTGTTGAAATTTTTTGGTGTTAAAAATAAGGAAAATATTCAGAGTGAAAGTGAAAGTAAAAATAAAAAAAGAGAGAACAAATGTAGAATGTGATTCACAGCCAACCAAAAAGTCTGGTGTAGTGGATAAAAACAGGGAGTAAATATAAAATATTCAATTCATAATTCTGATAGCGCATCGTCAAAAAAAAAAGACCAATCAGTGACCAGAAATAAGACATACCTAATACATTCTGGTAGGTGATAAACTCGGTCTTTATCCTTGATGTTCAACAAAGTTTACTGTTAAAATTAAGGTATCTGCAGTGTGATTCTTTTAAAACCCTGCCAGTTTCATGCACATTCATGCAAATTGATTCAATATATGTATCTCTCAAAATTAAAATCTTGAAAACTATCGTCTTTTTGCTCGGTCAAAGATTTTTATTTTACTGTAGAACCTAAGGACAAAAACCGAGTAACACAAATTGTATCACCTGCCGAAAATAAGTAAAATCTCATCATCTCTGCAATGGAGAATTATGAACACGAAAGTGTATACTTACTCCCTGATAAAAACAAAAAATATGATGTAAACAAACGTGACAGGACTATTAAACAACACTGGTTAGATACCATCTCGTGGTTAGTGTATCATGAGGATGATAACAAGATGTTTTGCAAATTCTGCAAGGCTTATCCCAAGCTTGCCACAACCAACCCTAGTCTTGTACCCATGTTTGTGTCTGGCTCAGACAAGTTCTGCATTGAACTTATCAGGTCACATGAGGCAAGTGGATTTATTGGTAAATTCAACAATCAAAGCAGTTCAAATAACACTGGAAATGAGAACATCTACAACACACACACAAAAAAAATATTCAATAAAAAGTGACTACACCAGACCGCGTAAAACTGGGACTTCCTAATTTTTTTCATGGGACTTCCAAAATTTTAAGGTATGAAGTCAGGACTTCCAAAAATCCAAACTTACTGTGCATTTCAGGGTACCTATGCAACGAATATGAATCGAGATTTTTTTTTATTACTTTCTATATGTTTTCATACTTGATATGATTGAATAGAATGAAAAAGGACACTCCTGAATCTGTTTTCAATCTTCGAGGAGCCATCTTCTAAGCTTCGCAAAGCCAAAAATTCATTTTGAAACCCCATGTTTACATGTAATTTTATTGACAGCCGAAAACCAAAATGGCGACGGCGGAACATTACTTTTTTCTAGGGTAGTATGACTTAAAAAATCAATATATATACTATTTACCTTCCCTTTATTTGCTAGATATAAAAGGTTTTCATTCCAAAATAAAGGATAAATATGATGGATTGCCAGAGATGCTGAACACTGAACAACACCACCACCTTTCATAACCTACGTTTTACTTGGTACATCCGAACACTAGAAACAGACATGCGCAGACGACAATTTCTAAAAATAAGGCCGCCATATGGTTTTAATTTTTACAATGTAAGCAATGTGGTCAAAATGAATTTTAGGCTTCGTATAGCATACCGGATGGTTACGGCAAGATTGTAAACAGATCCAGGAGCGTCTATTTTCATTCTATCTAACCATATCAGGTATGAAAACATATAGTAAGTAATAAAAAAAAATATTGATTCATATTTGACACACAGGCACCCTGAAATGCATAGTAGTGGAAAGGCTGGTTTACATCTAGGTACTATGCATTTTTTGAAAACAGTAAAACATGGATGTCTTGCGCAGTGAAGTCATACAAGGAAACGTTTACACACGTCCATGATTCCAGATGCTTCATAAATACATATATTTTTTCTTATGATTTACACATATTTTTTATTATTTTAAACAAGTTTCAGTGTTGCACCGCGCATAGACAATAGACTCCACGCCCTCTCTCTATTATCTATATATGTTAACATTTTATTGCGGAGAAAAAGTTATCTTTTTTTCGGACACATAATGCTTCGCCTCGCAAGTCGCTTTTGTTGTTGCTATTTAGTATTTACTCAAACCTAAGGGTTGCATAATTTCTTATGCTATTTTCTATACCTTTTCAACCGTGGGTGGTGTATATTTGTTCCTGCAAACGTCTTCACATGGTTTTACATCATCAAAAATTCCATCGAAAATGTCAGATTTTGCCAAACTTGCGCAGAGAAGTAAATACACAGCTTTCAATAATATTTTGGTCGCCATTTTTTGAGGTTTTGATGTGGTATAATGGTCACATGACCAAATAAGGGCAGTAACTCTGTTTTTTTTTAAAATCAAAGTACCAAAAGTACTAAACGACTTGCACTACAATTAATTGTCCTTAGGGTCGCATTGTAAGGTTTTTGTTCGTGGCATAGAGATAAACAAAATGTATAACAAATTTATTTATGGTAAATTTTTCATTGATCCAATATCTGCAATTTAAAACACAATTAACAAAATATTTACCAGTTTCATAGACCTGCATTTCTTTTTTCTTTTTTCTTCATCTACTCAGGACCCGTTTATACTCCATCACCCTCTTACGAGGAAGCTGTGGAGGTGCTCGTCTGTGCATATTAGTGAGAATGTGTGAGTGAGAATAAAAGTAAATGTGTGATTGACAGGACAGTTTGAAAGTGAGATCGATAAAAAGATGATAGTGTTAATTTACAGGGGAGTGAATACTAAAAGAAGGATAAAAACAGTGTTCATCTACCATGTCTACGGCCTGGGCTGATAATTATATAGTCATATAAAGCCCTGCTACGGCATAACATGATGGACAGAACTCACTGCCACCTTGAACTCAGTCAGGGTTGGCACCATAACAATGCTTGCTGGCAGTTTATTCCACTGGACAACTGCCAGTGGGAAGAATGAATATTTATAATAATTAAAATTAGTGTGTATTTGGGTTAAGGACAGCTAGGGAGTGGCTATGCCGAGTCGATCTCACAGGCGGCTGAAAGTATGGAGCATTGAAATCGCTACTAAACCACGAACAATTTTGTATAAAAGGGCTAGCCTGATCAGCCCTCCTCTGCTCCAGGGTACCCCATCCAAGTTGTTCCTGCATGGCTGTAACACTTTCATATGTGCAGTAGTTATTTGTGGTCCATATGATGGCCCTGCGTTGGATCATTTCTATTTGATGGATGTTATGTTGTGTGTGGGGGCTCCATACTGTGGACGCATACTCGAGTTGAGGTCTAACTAGTGTCTTGTATGCTGCCTCAATACGGATGCCATGATGTTTAACCGGGATATTTCTTTTAATGAAGCCAAGGGTTTTGTTTGCGTTGGATGTGATTCGTTGAATGTGATGGTTAAGGTTGGATGAGATATCAGTGCCCAAGTATTTTGCGTGCTCAACTGATTCGAGGGTGTGACCATGTAGCCCCGGTCACCCGGCCTGCTTCTGATTTCTTCGTTACGCTATGCTACACGGATCCAGAACCAGGGCCTGGGGAAAATAGGACGTTTAAAATCGCCCTCTCGTTTTGGGCGATTTTGGTGAGATTTTTAGAGATTCAACGAGACTTTCAAAAAACATATTTTTAAGTTAATTTAATAATATTTTCTTATTTTTAACTTATGAGAAACAGCAAGTGACGTTAAACAGTTTAACTGCTGCATCAACAATTGACGTTGTACTTGTTTCTACAACATGACGTCACGTAAACGTCGACTTTATGAGCGTGAAAAAAACGCGCGAATAAATTGTGCTAGTCGCTAGTGGGCGCTTTAATTGACCTAATCTGCCCAGACCGATATCTGCAAGTAAGACATATGCATGATACGGTCTAGCTGACCGAGACTAGTGACCATGGAGCGTGTGGTTATTGTTCATGTATTTCTTTGACCTAGTGATGTGTATAACCTGGCATTTACTGGGATTAAATTCCATATCACATTGTCGTTCCCAATTCTGTAGGGTGTCGAGGTCGTCTTGAAGTCTAGTAATGGGTGTTGGGTTGTCCATAGTCAAGTATACAGCGGTGTCGTCTGCAAAAAGTCGGACTTGTAAATGAAGGGACTCTGGGAGGTGATTTATATATAGAAGGAACAGTATTGGTCCAAGTACTAAGCCCTGTGGTACACCAGAAGTAACAGGGACTTCGGACGCGGTTTCCCCATCCACCAGGACCGTCTGGGACCTACCTATAACATGTATAAGGAATGCTTTAATCCACTGGAGTGTTGATCCCTTGACCCCATGTTGTTGAAGTTTGAATAGTAATTTTAAGTGATTTACCTTATCACACGCTTTACTGAAAGAGTATGAGAATGGACCTTTGGAAACGGCCGAACACGACACATACGAAATATTGCAGTCGAGGAGTATCAAGTCGATTTTCTTACCTGATGCTAAGCTCCGAAGTAGGTCTTCCATGAGTTGCACTAACTGGGTCTCACAAGAACGTCTCTCGCGGTCGTAGAGTATATTGTCTTTATCGAAGTGACTTGTCAAATGTGCTCCATAACCTTGCACAATATACATGTAAGAGAAATTGGGCGATAATTAGCTGCTGTGCTTTTATCACCTTTTTTGAAAAGTGGTGTGACCGTCGTTTTAGACCTGTCAGATGGGATGGTACCTGTGTCCAGGGATTTTTGGAATATTGCCTGTACTACAGGAGCAATTTCCACAATCAACTCCTTGTTTGTAAACATATATGCCCCTCTTCAAAGACCATGACACAAACATTCCTGCCAAGTTTCGAGTGCCAGCTGTTCTTGAGTTATCGCGTAGACAGGCAATTTTTAGTGTTTTTTTACACGGTTTGTTACCATGGCAACCACATTTCTTCTATGACAGGGCCTGATTTCCAAAAACTCATGATGACTACAAAGCTGCCGTTATGCGTTGATCTTATCAGACAGCAGATAAACTAGTTTGTCTGGGAATTAGATCAGGGCTATACATCACAGTAGCATGCAGGCTTGACCTGTCACATTGGAGTCATGGACAGTCATATAATCAGCACCTCTGAATCATGATAGCATCTATATAGCAACCTTCTTTGATTGCGTAACAACTGGTTTCCTTTGAAAAACATTGCACAATAAATTATGCTCTACTGGTGTAATTGATAAGCTGTTTTCACATAGATCTATATATAGTGTATCATTGGCAGTTATCCTTATATATATGCAGGTATTTTACCTTTAACGTTCACATGGGTTGCCTAATTTGCATATTCTTGTCCAAATAATGTATGCCATATGCCAAAATTATTTAATAGTTTGTGTTTAAAGAGTGAAAATAAACCATACAATAAAGGGAGGTAATTTAAAAAAATCATTTTAAATTAATATTTTTATTTAGGTTAAAACAAAGAAATATCACATACTTGTATATTATATTAAAAAAATGTAGACATGTTGACGTTTGTTAATGGTTTGGTTTAATAGCGTGGTTAGGGGTTACACCTTTTAAAAATATGATTTTGCCCAAAATAGTTTTAAAAAATAACAAGCAATTTATACTGATTTTTTTTACAAGTTTTGGTAACCACATTTCTTATGCGAATCTACCCAAAATGGGAGGTGCACAACTACATCATGACACAAACATTCTTTCCAAGTTTCGAGTTTGCAGTGCCAGCTGTTCTTGAGTTATCGCAAACACAAGCAATTTTGTGTGATTTTTTGAAAGTTTTGTTACCATGGCTACAACATTTCTTATGCGAATCTACATGACACAATCATTCTTGCAAAGAAGATTTTGGGACGGACAGACGGACCGACCGACAGACAGACATTTTTTATATGTTTTGCATGGCAACCATATTTCTTATACGAATCTACCCAAAAGGGGAGGTGCACAACTAGACCATGACACAAACATTCCTGCCACGTTTCGAGTTTGTAGTCCAGCCGTTCTTGAGTTATCCCGAAGACAATAATATTTCGGGACGGACCGACCGACATTTGCAACAATGTTTGGCATGTTTGGAAATTTGGGTTTTGCTTCCTTTGGTATCTCAGAGTCAGCCATGGTGCCTTTATCGATCTCATTTTGTAGCGTAGTTTGACTGAGTTATTTGAGTTATTTGAGATCAAGTGGTGCTGTAGAGAAGACGGATTGAAACTGGGAGTTGAGAATATTTGCCTAAGTCACGTTATCAGTATAAAGGACATTGTCCTTGGCGAGAGGCGCAATGCCGCTTGCATCTTGTTTTGCGTTTTTGAGGAGGGAGTATAATTTTTTTCTAGTAAAACTGGCCTTTGAAGAGTCATTTTCTTTTTGAGACTTTGCATTTAGTATGTCCTCGAGGTAGAGTAAGTGTGCTGTCTTGATTTTGTGTTTGACAGTGTGCCTCATTTTGAGAAAGGCTGTGCAGTCGTTTGTCTGCATTTCTGGTACAGTCTGTCTCTCTTCCGTATGTGTCTTTTAATGTCTTGGGTAGGCTGTTTAGTGCCTGTAGTTTTGCATGGGATGTATTTGTATGTACCCTTACATATTTCTGTCTTGAATTCAGTCCACTTGTCTTCGATTGTCTTCTGTTCCATATTTGTCAAAAGCTTACCTTGTACAGTCAGCTTTCTTGAAGAGTTGTAGTTGCCGGAGGGATTGCTTACATTTGTTTGGTTCGACATCTGTGATGCAGGATACAATTTTATGGTCTGATAGGCCTGGTATGACATTTACTTTTTTTATGAGTGTCTCGTTGGTCGTCAAAAATACGTCGAGGATGTTGTCATGTCGTGTGGGTTCTTTGACCATTTGGATGAGGCTAAAATCGTTTAGAAACTCCATAAAATCTTCATAGATGCGTGGGTAGCTGCATCCTTGTTTAATGTAGGAGACACTTCCCAAGCTAGTTTTGGATAGTTTAGGTCGCCTAGGACCCATATGTTCCCCTTCATTTTAGGGACCAGTTCAAGAGATTTTCTGAACTCGGCTGTGCTATGTTCGTCATTATATAAAGTGGTTTGGTACCAATTAATTAGATTTTTACCTAGATCGTCTCGCTGTCAGCCTTAAATTGGCTTTTTTTCTGTTGCAATTATGTCATTGCGAACTAGGATAAAAAAAATCTCTCCCTTTTGACCCGGTACGGTCAGTCCTAAATGGAGTGTAACCTAGCTCTTTAGGGACTACTTCGCTATCAGGGATATCAGGTGTTAGCCAGGATTCAGTGCCAGCTACAATGTCTGGCTTTTCAGTATCTATCAATGCGTGAAATTCTGCTTTTTTTTCTTAATGGATTGGAAATTGATGTTTAGAATTTTAATTTGTGAAATATTGTTTGGGTTTACCTTCTTTGTGTTATATATGGAAGGTATATGGGCAGAGGAAGAGCTGTCATCTGAGTTATCTAGGCTGTTAGAGTCCGAGAGTACATCAAAACTAGTATTTGAGCTTAATGAATAGCGAGTGGAATTAGAATTTACGGAGAAGTTTTGACTGTACAGTTCAGGCAAGCCCAGACGAACGAAACGTCAAGTTTTATTAAGTTTTCATATTTGATGGGGCTAAGGTGTTGGCAGTTAATATCAAACCACCGTTGGCATTTGTCGCAGGAGATGGCTTGATCTACATCTGTAACTTCAGCTCCTCAGGAGCCACATGGGTATATTGTGGGACCTGGAGTATGTATATCCATGGTCTATCTATCTACTGGTCCCCGAATTCACACTCATGATTGCAGGGTTAGTCAAACCACTGCTGGGGACCTAGACTTTCGCGCGTCGTATCAGGGTGACTATATCACATGACCTATGACGTCATTCTTGCGAACTGGTTCTTTGACACAAAACCCTTTCGCTTACCTAATGTGAAATAATATTGTGGAAAAACGGGGTATATGCATGGATTTTGTTCATAATATGCGCAAAATTAAAGTACGCTTCATGGATTAGCAGCTTCATGGATTAGCAATTTGTTCTGGTGCATTTTCAGAAGTTTTCCAAAGTGTTTTCCAAAAGTACCAACTTTCACAAAAAATATTATATATCAGTCGAGGGTAGCGTACATTTTTTGCGTTCGAATGCGCTTTCTTTGGTAGAAAATGGTTAAGAAATAAAAGCTTATCGCTCTCTGAAGCTTTTAATGTGGGCGAATGTTTACAATTTTTGTCTTCAAGAATTAGCAATAATGACGTCATAGGTCATGTGGTATAGTCACCCTGAGTATAAAAGTTTATAGGAATCTTTCATGGAAAAGATCGGGAATTCCAACCCTCGGTATAATTGTTTTTATCGGAACCGAGGCTCTACCTGCATATCATTGATATTTTGTGCGTTGACGTGGCCAATAACCAGCGTTTTACAGTCATGTCTTTTTAACACAATGAGCAGGTATATAGTATACAACTATCTACTTCTGTTGAGGTCAATGGTTAAAACTGTTCATCCAAGGCCAAGGGAGAGACTATTGACCCTCAGCAGTAAACTATTGACCTGGACTTCGTCTCGGTCAATAATTTACTGCTGAGGGTCAATAGTCATTCCCGAGGATGAAAAGTTTTTAACTATTTACTGAAACAGAAGTAGATATTTGTTTTATTATATTGAATCGTATAAGTTTGCTTACTTTTTGCTTATTTGTTCACATGCATGACGTCACGTCATGGGAAAGCGTAACGTCATTCTCAGACTATTGTCCTGCAAAAAAAGACACTTGACCGCAAAACCAGATTGAACCGGATTGAACCGGATAGGAAATGTTCTAAAGTCAATAGTTCATAATGACTTACACGTGACTGCCTTTTAGCCAATGAAAACTACGTATTTAAAATGATATATAGTAATATACTATACTATATAGCTCTGTGCCGACTGCCTGTGGTTTTGCCCAGCGAACATATTCTATCTGACTGATACCTGGATAGGGGAGCAGTGGATGATCACACCTGGGATGAAAATTAAAATGGCATACAGTACCCTGGTCACAGCACATGAACAGAACAGAACATATTCTTTATTCACTTAAACTTTACAGTTTTTCGTGATACACCTATCACAATTTAGCGTAATAATATGACAAAAATGCAACCAGTGGCGTAGCTGCCTATAGGCACGTGCCTACACATTGTCCGCAGAAATCAAAAAATAAAAATGAGTGGGGTGGAGAGGTATGGTCAGCTAATACCAATTTTTACTCGTGGTCAGGAAATAAAAGTCGAACTGTTTTCGCTCGCGGTCTTTCGGAACCAAACACACCATGATTGTGCAAAATTTCGAAAGATTTTCAGAACAGTATTATTTGGTTCTATTCCGATGTTTTTGTTGCGAAATCGCGGGTTAAAAACATATTGTTTCCTGCTTAAAATACCGTCAGAATGCAGGATTTGCCTTCCTTCTAAAATAAAAATCCGGGGGAGCATGCCCCCCCCCCCCACAACCACCCCTACAGCTTGTGCTTACACACTGATTTAGGCACAGCTACGCCCCTGGCAACCCCATGGCAGGGTCATTTAAATACTTATATAGACCCTGGTGATTAGACCCATGACTTGCAAATTGGGGCAGAATAAACTAGAAACCGCATATCAACATGACATTTTCTGTTATCTCTTCCTAAAATACTATAGATTTAGAGCCAGCAACCTGTTAAGGATAAATCAATGTAAAAACGTAGAAAAGATGTGTTTTTTTGTATCTACCTCCTTCATGAGCAATAGTGTTGTGAGTCCTAAATATGTGTGGGATAGAGTGGGGGATTTTTATCCGCTCTTATCATGGTTTTAAGACCTGTGATTCTGATGGTTCAGTCAACGTGTTGAAAAAACACAACATATGTCGCGGTAGGCCTACTTTTTTTGAGAAAAAAAGGCTCTTATAACCTTAAACTTTCTGAAAACGTATGTGTTTTGGAGCAAACAAACTTTAACTGTTAACATACACACATCTTGTTTATTTAAACGAATTCTACATGTGTAAAAAAGAGAACGTAATCATCAAGTCAACTGTTTTAACTCCTACGTTTTAGACAGAAGCAATGCGCTAAAGCGAATGGGAGCAATACATCTCTTTATGGTATGTATTATGATATATATATAAAGTTAAAGGGACACCCGGCAACCATTAAGTGTTTATCAAGTATTGACATTAGCGTCACACTTTATTTACCCGGTAGCATTTTGACTTTAAACTTTCCCCTTTTTTTCTTTCCCCCCATCCCCGATTATTTTCGTCTTATCATACCATATGTTTATTTCTTATATACTTTCCAGTGAAATATTGGATTTTATGATTAAAATAAAACCTTATATTTTTATTGATTATAATTCACATGTGATAATATATTTTCACTCAAAATGACGTCATGCCAATGTTGACGTTGTTTACGTTATTGACAGCATTTTTTGCGCATTATATTTTTTCTGCATAAATTTCCAGGTTGGAGTATATAATAAACAGAATAATTGTTGGTTTGTCGTGAATATAGGGTTTATTTTCATCTCGAAGTGAGACAATCTCATTAAAATCAGATCCAAAATATTCGCTCCACTACTTTCCGCTATTTAGATCTGACCATATTACATACCGGGTAACCTCAGATTGACCTTACGATTAGCCAATCAGATTTCAGCCTACAAAATTGTTCGGTATTGACAGCTTCACTGCGCATGTCGCAGTAAAAGTCTAGGCTTCGTATTGAAAGAGACAATGTCCGTAACTTTTAGCTTATAAAACACAAACGAATTGCGTTGACAAACATAATACACCAACCATTATTGAATATTTACTGGGGAAAAAAAGATTGTAAACTTGACGGAATTTAATAGCGGTACAAATATTTTTACCGATTCGTGGGATTGAACTAAAATTATACTGGTAATTCCGCGGTCGAGCACGCTAGCAAAGAGCTAATCGGGCCACATGTATTATGTCATACTACTTAGGCTATGTAGTGTCGTAATAATTTCGGTGGAAAAATACACGACAGTGCCCGTGATTTTCTTTGTATCTTGATGTAAAACATACCATTCAGTGCATTTCTTTGAACGATCGTGCAATAACACAGCAATAACACACGAAGACTTTTATCTTTATTCGGATATGTAGATTTGCGTTTGTTCAGTTCACTCGAATAGAACACAGATCTAACAACAAATAGAATAAGTTTTAATTTCATGTGAATTATAAATGAAACGCGCGATTTCATTGGTTGAATTTAGTTGATATTTTCATGAATATTGATTAGATGTAACGGGTCAATCTGAGGTGACCCGTTATGTAATATGGTCAGATCTAAATAGCGGAAAGTAGTGGAGCCAATATTTTGGATCTGATTTTAATGAGATTGGAATTGAGAAAGCTCAACTATTTTCACTCGTCCTAAAACACTCGTTAAAATATGTTTTCTCACTTCTCGATGATAATAAATCCTATATTCACTCAAAACATACAAATATCCTCTATGAAATATAATCAACAGTTAATAATTAGCAAAACCAGTTTGCTTTAAACTATTCCTATAATTAACAGTAATGATGTAATGATTGAACAAATGCAAGTTATGTAGAAAAACTAACGGGACGCCGTGAGATTTTAAGATTGCCGTGTGTCCCTTTAAATCCTACGTTTTTCGCAGATAGTACCAACTACTTACCAACGGTTTCCAACCAACAGCCCTAGGACACGAAGCCCAAATAGCAGACGCCCCAGACCACGCGGCCACCTAAGTAACCTAGAAGATTGATTTCGGTAGATTATGGTCTTACTATTGATATTAATAATCAGTGTATCAACAAATGTCTTCATTATCTTAAAGGGATTGACGCACTATTTTCAAACAATATTTGTTTAAAAGGGCTCTGAAAAACATGAACAAATAAGATGGCAAACATAAATGGAATAAACATAAATATTTAAATCATGTCTTTTTCAAACGCATTTGTCGTGGTAATGCTAGTGAACCATGATGTCAAACTAATTTTAGCTGGCATATTTTAGAATTAGGAACATCGAAAGCTGTAATGCTGTAAAGCTGCACTAATTCGAAGTACCAGAGACGTAATAAACTACTTAAATCACTGGAAGAGTTCGCTCACATGCCAAATTATCGGAACCAATCAGATTGCAGATCGTGGTATTTGTTATATACTATTTAATACACCAACAAACCCTTGGCGCAGTCGGTTAGAGCGTCGTCTACTATGTGTCTACTGAACCGAAGGTTCAGGGTTCGAGCCTTATATAAGGCAACATTTTTTAAACCATACAATGTTAAGATATTTCAAAACATATACGAAACTAATACAGAATAAATTTGATTGGTTCCGACAATTTGGCATTTGAGTACTCTGGGAAGTACCATGGATATACATACGCAGGTCTGTGGAAGTACTTAACAAAATCATATATACCCAGTTGTATAAATGTTATAACTTATTTCTGTCTTAAATAACGTAATCGTTGTTTTGGATGTTTTCCGACGTTGAAAACCGTTTAAAATATGACGTTCTAACGGTTGAAGGACGTGACGTCAGAGGTTTATATTTAAGAAATAAAAATATTTCCAGCGGGTTTATATTGTCCCAGATCAAAAGCTGGTGGGCGGGACTTGAAGACCATCGATACCAAGGGCCGTTGGCCCGCGGTTTCGATGTGTTCAGTCCCAACCACCAGGTTTTGATCTCGCACAATATAAACCCGCTGAAAAAAATAGTTTATTTTTTTATCTGACATGGATTTTTATGTATTTTATACGCACATTTTCGAAAGATTGAACATAATACAAAGACATTCGCACAATTTACATTGTACGTCCGTCTCTCGGCATCAAACGAAGAAAATATACAGCTTTATCGTATTACGAACAAGTTCAATTTTTTGTTTGAACGTAACGTTGCCTTAAAATAACGTAATCGTTGTTTTGGACGTGACGTCAGAGGTTTATATATTAAAATACTCAATGTTGATTAATAATAATAATAATTATAATAACTTTATTTCAAGAAGGTAACATATCAAGACATAGCATTTACACAAGTCTTTTTTACAATATGGCCATCTATAAATCAACACAATATAACAATGTAAGCATATAATGCAAGATAAAACAATACATGCATCACTTTATAACTTCAACAAGACAGACACATTTTCATACTTTTGTAACATAAAGTTATAATTCAAACTGGGGTTTCACTCTTTCATTAAAAGAAACGATTTTAATTTAGTCTTAAATGTAACTAAAGACAGCGAGGCTCGTATATCAACGGGGATCATGTTCCGAACTACCATTCCTGAAAAACCAAAAGTACGTTTAAGAATGTTTGTTCTAAGTGTTAAATGGGCAATATCCTTTCTAGCAACAGATCTTAAATTATAATTTGAATTTGTAGAGAACGATATTAAATCGGTTATGTAATCAGGTGTTAAATTGTTTATTGATTTATAAATCATAACACATGTGTGATATTCACATCTCCGTTCAAAGGTAAGCCACTTCAGTTCTTCAAACATTATTTTAGACGGTGTGTTTATAGGCTTCATGAGAATGATTCTAGCAGCCCTTTTTTGAATTTTAAGTATTCTGTTTATAGAGGATTTATTTGCTTGGCTCCATGTTATACAGCCATAATCAAATGTAGACATAATATATGAGTTATAGAACAATTTTTTCATGTCATATGTTAGGTAGTAGGAGATCCTTTTCAACAGATTTATTTTTGACACAAGTTTAGTACATGTTTTAGATATATGATTTTTCCAAGATAATGATTCGTCAATATAGATGCCTAGTAACTTTTGTACTTTTACATTTTGAATATCTGTATTATTAATTTGAAGCAGCAATGCTGCACACTTTGCTAAAGTTTTATTTGGTCCAATTATCATACAAGTTGACTTAATGGGATTAATAATCATATTATTTATCGTGCACCAATCATTTACATTGTTTAAATCTGTTTGCAATTAAGTCTGAATACACGATATTGTTTTCCCAAATGCACAAAGTGTTGTATCGTCTGCGTACATATCTACATTGGTTTGCTCAATATACAAAGGTATGTCATTTACATATAACAGAAAGAGTAGCGGTCCTAAGATAGAACCCTGCGGTACCCCGGAAATCACAGGAAGAACATTTGAGATTGTGTCACCGACCTTAACTACTTGGCTTCTGTTTGAAAGATAAGACTGAAATAATTTAATGGATGCTTCTGAAAAATGATACAGTCTTAATTTAAACAAGAGGATTTCATGATCGATCAAATCAAAGGCTTTACTAAGATCTAAAAATAGTGATCCTACAATATTTCCTGAGTCTATTTCTTTGAGCCATGTATCAACAATGTGTATAAGTGCCGTTTGACAAGAGTGGTTTTTACGAAAACCTGATTGGCGGGCATATAGAATGGATGTCTTCTTGAAATAGGTAAGCATTTGATTAGCAATAAATCTTTCAAATATTTTTGATATTGTCGGAAGTATTGAGATAGGTCTGTAATTATTTACATCATCTTTGTTACCATTCTTAGGAATAGGGAGAACAAATGCTTCCTTAAGTTTATCCGGAAAAACTCCGAGATTCAAACATTTATTTATCAAAGAAGCTATTGGTAAAGTTAACATATCTCTGCATACCTTTATTATTCTAGGACCTATTCCATCTAATCCCGTAGATTTATTTACGTCTAATTTATCAATTATTATTTTTACTTCAAAAGGTGTGATAAGATCAAAATTAAATACTGAAGACTTTAACTTTTCATCTAAAAACTTCCTTAACTTATCAAAGTTTTCTGGTATGTACTTAACTTTGTTTAAATTTTTAGAAACATTAACGAAATGCTCATTAAACGCATTTATAATATTTGGGAGTCCTTCAATCACTTTGCCATCGATTACAATTTGTTTAGGTATAGTTAATTCACTGTCAACATTGTTCGAAATTGTTTTGAGATTTTTCCAAATATATGTTGAGTTTTTATTTTTAAGAACAGCTTTGTTGAAAAATATTTTCTTTTCTTTTTTAATTAATGATGTTGTTTTATTTCTCCACATTTTATATTGATCCCACTTTTTTAAATTATGATTTAAATCTCTGAGCGCCCTTGCTCTGTGAATTTCATCAGTGTACCATCCTGGAAGAGTTTTAGTTTTTATTCGTTTTGTTTTAATTGGAGCATGTTCAGCTAAAACAGCATTTATTTGTTTATACAAGAAATTTAATGAATCATTTGGATCAGCAAACATTTCGGAAACTTCAAGACAGCTATTTCGTAAATCAAGACAAAAACTAGTTTCATCAAAATTATTATAACATCTATAGGTCATACGTTTATGGGTATTTTCTTTAATTAGTCCATTCTTAATATTTCTTGTGAATGTAACAGGAAAGTGATCACTAATACAATACGATGGTACATTAATTTCGCTTAAATTTTCTGGATTTGTACTATAAATATGGTCTATTATAGTTGATGAATTGTTTGTTACTCTTGTTGGTGATTTAATAACTTGCGAAAACCCATAATCAAGAACAACAGCATTCCATTTCGTATTTTTGAAACCTTCGCCTGGAAAATATTCAATATTGAAATCACCAATTATATTTGTTTCTAATTTTAAATAATCTACCCGGGCTAATTGTGTTTCGTAATTATCTATCCAAGATTGTGGCGAATCAGGTGGCCTGTAGACAAAATTTAGCAAAAATGGTTTGTTATTAGCAACATTGATTTGAATCCACAATGATTCAATATGAGTAGTTTCAATGTCAGCTCTACGTGAATAACAAATATTATTGGCAATGTAAATCAGTAAACCACCACCCTTCTTACCATTTGCACGATCCATTCTCTCAGTATTATATCCATCAATATGTAAGTCTTTGATGTTGATAGTGTCATTTAAAAACGTTTCATACAAACCTAATATATCAATTGATTTAGACTGATACATCATACATTTCAGTTCATCTAGCTTTGGTAAAATATGCTGTATATTTAATCCTACAACATGTAAACCTTTGTTTTTAAAATTAAATTGATTTTGTACAACATTATCTTTCAAATATTCATTATCTAATACACTTACACACTGTTCATTATTTGACAACAGCAATGTATCATCTATAGTGTCAGAATTATTATCTGCAGATGTTGAAACAACCGGCAATTTCCTCGACTCACATAAATTAATCGTATCTTCACAAGAAGATAATTCTAAATTCTCGCATTGTGTACAAATTCTACTGGCACATGTGCTTTCAGAATAATTATCTGAATTACTAATTAAAATATCTTCGCCTGACTGCGTTGAGTCGGAAGTTTTATAACAGGATTTATCAACAGTCGATATGGTCAATAAACGTTCCATAGTACAAAGATCACGAGATTCATTAGGTAAATAATCTTGGACGTTTGACTTTAAAACAGAGAATGTATTACAGATACTTACAGATGCAGAATAGAAAACAAGCCCGTCACACAGACAGTACATATTATCACAGTCAGAGCAAATACAATTTAAAACGTCAAACTTGTTCTCACATTTATAAGAGACTGAGCATCTGTCATTGAATTCCTATTTACTGTTATGCCAACAGTCACGCGTGCTATGATTGTCACGTCCACAATTCCAGCAGTGACGGTTTCCAAGATTCCGCTGGCGTCTGCCATAACCTCGATATATGTCCACGTGATCGCGCTGTCGACTGCCGAACACGTTTTCGTCTGCATAATCTCTTCGAGAACTTTTCACGTGATCATGATAGTTTTCCGTCCGATGCACAGCGTGCTCTGAAGTTCGTTGATGAACGTTCACGTGTTTGCTCGCTTGTCTGCCAAACTGGTTTTCTTCGGCAACATCTCTACTAGAGTGTTTCACGTGACAACTATGGTTTCCCGCCCAATACTCCGCAAGCTGTACGGTACCACTACGCTTTAGAATAGACAGTGATTTGTTTATAACGTGTAAAAACGTTCTAGTGCCGTCGTTGCTAAGGTGTATGCCATCCCGTACGTAGAAACGCTTAACAACACTACCATTTCCATAAACAAATGAGGAGAAGCAGTCAATGAAATGCGCTGAGGATCCGTCGCAAATTTCTTTGATGATGTCATTAACTGGCTTGACTTCAACATCTGTACGGGGACACATTGTACAGATATAAATTGTACAATTTTCTTTCTTCAATAACTCGCAAATGTCGGCAATATCCTGATAAAAAGTGTTCATCGGCTTCTTTTCGGCAGCATCGTTTCCTCCTATGTACAGTATCACTGTGGAGTACTGGCCAAGGTTCGTTTCCTGAAGTGTGTGCATCAGTCGAGTTGTTGTAGCACCTCTTAATGTTTTTATATCAACAGTCGTCATCAATCCACGCCGATTTACGCCTTTTAAAATGGAATCCCCGATTACAAGTGTTTTTGTTTTCCTAGTTTTTGAATCTGACGGATGGTTTACAATGGCATTCCTGCTACGAATTTGTGTATGCTCACCTCTTTCGGGTTGAAGAACTGTGGACGACGAGTTACTTATAATGTCATTGCCGTCAAGATATGGCGTTGGATCCCTTCTTTCGGTTTGAAGATGAGTGGATGTGGATGTAGTGTCCGCTCTGGATGTTGGTCGTTCATTCTTTGATTTTTGATAATCTGCGATTGATTGCAGTCTTCTTTGTAGTACTTCAGTTGATTTGCAAACTTTAGCCTCAATTTCTTTATTACACTCACTGACAGTCTCATTTTGTCTTTGAGTACATTGCGCAATTACCGAGTTTTGCGTTTTTATGCTTTTTATCTCATCACGAATAACAGATAGTGCTTAAAAAGGTTTTATTGGGGTGGTTATTGGGGTGGTCTGAACATAGCTTTCTAACATGGTTTATGAAAATACTCAATGCTGATTGGTTATTGGGGTGGTCTGAACATAGCTTTCTAACATGGTTTATGAAAATACTCAATGCTGATTGGCTATTGAGGAGTTTTAAAAAGGTTATATAAATCTATGACGTCACGACGTCATTTTAAACGCCAAAAAACACGTTAACCGTTGTTGAGACGTCATCTTAAACGTCAGATGCAAAACAACAACGTAATGAAATGCGTTATTTTAAGCGAAGCTACGTTCCAACAACTCAGTTAAATAGGATGAAGCTGTATATTCTTCTCATTTGATATTGAGAGATAGGCATAAACTGTAAGTTGTGAGAATTTGTTTGCATCAAAATCTCCGAGATATTGTTCAAAGTGTTCTTCAGACATGGAATGCAATTCCACAACGATACCTCCAGCGCTATATTGTGTCAGTGAGAGCCCGGTGCCGAGCTGAAGTTGATGCTTATGGAGTCCACAACAGATATTAAATGCCATTTGCAAATTTTGACTTTTGGGTTTGAGTGTGTTGAATTTCATACCCATGTTGTGTTCGCACTATTATATTTTTTCAATAAAGGTATTAAACAAATGTGAACTGAATTGTTTCATACGATATATTATTAAATTACATTCATGACTCATTTGTTTTCAAATTATAGCCATACAATACAGGTGACCCATTATAAATCGTGTTCAGTGTTCAGAGAGGAGAGAGTTTTTAACGAGTTCCCATACAAAACTCGTCTGTGGAATATAGTCATAAACGAAAAAGTGGAGAAAAAATCACTTTATTTCATTTCAGTAATGAACCATTTCGCTTCTCACTTAAATGTTTTTAGTCGTCAAAAATGAGAAAAAAATATTCTATAGAAGTCCCAGCAATGTAGGTAGGTCCGCATTGTACCACAAAGAGCAATTAACTGTACAATGAAAAAGACAATATACAACAAAAAGAGTGGTGAAAGGACGATATACAACAAATAGAGTGGTGAAGACAGGGTTACCGACATGGAACAGTCAGAAGGCAATATGGCTCATTGGTGTACACAACCTCGCTAGTATCCTGTCTTCAGCAACCCATTCCTTACTTTCAACGTTCAAACACCGAATCATTTTTATAAAGGAAAACATAATCCTAACTATTAAACGTTGATATTGTGTTGATATCCAGCATTTCGTTCGACTTACAACAGATACGTTTATTTCCGAACTTGATGCTTCTCCAAATTCTCGCCCGTAATGCAAATGATATAAACAAAAAAACACCCTGGAGACCATTGACAGAAACGTGCAGATACCAAAATATCTCAAGATTGGTCGACTCTGCCAAAATTGCAAACACCCATGTGACACCCATTGCTATTGATAATTTTAAATATATCAGGCAGAAGAGACGGTCTTTGCTCTTTCTCGTGGAAGGGTTTTTCTTACGTTTAGATGATATGCCATACACTGTCAAGCCGAACGCGATTACATTAAACAGAACAGACGAAAGAAATGGAACGGTAAAGAAAACCATAGCTGAAAGAGGGTCTCCAATAAAGCACAGTCCATTTTTTCCGTAATCAACAGACAAAATTGCACCTGCTTTCAGAGTGAAGTTAAGCACAATGCATACTAACACAATCACTGACGGTACTCCCAAACATATGCACGAATAGACAAAATACCTGAGTACAGAATCCGCAGATCGCGGAGTATTACGGCGACCAATAAACGTTCGCATCATGTCGTATGATATGACGTTCATCCAAGCAAAGGCCGACAACCAGGAAAGATGTGCAACAATGGCTGCTACAATACAGAACACATCCTTTGTTTTCAGAAGTAGGCTCGTCTGTGCAACAATCAACGTAACAGAAAGAGAAACCAGCGTCTTGCCATGTATGGACCGGACTGATGCCGATTTTATGTATATGAAAATCGTGCAGAGAAGAGCCACGATAGATAAAGAAGTAGTTGTGTATGAAATAATTGCAAATGCTGGATTCAACAAAAATTCTAAATTTAAAGGATTCTGAAATACAACTGGATGGGATATATTTGCACAGATATAAGCAGAACTATTCTGAATTTCAAAATCATCAATCACTTCGCCAGAATAGTTCAAAACAAGTTTATTGTTTTGCAAGTGGAATTCATCCATTGTGATTTCCACCATAGGGCATTGAAGGTACGAACAAATCCGCAAAACATTGATTTGGGGATCTCCGTCACTACAAACCATTTGCGTAAGCTCAAACCGCGACACCCTTAGATCGATCATCAGTTTCCTCCGCTTATCTACAGCATACGCCGTCCCATTTGCAATGACCGTCTCGAGCTGATTAAACATTATTGTATTCTTACTCCCATTACACTTATATTTAGCGTGCTTGTTCATGTTTGAAATGTTAACGTTTTTGACACTAAAAGCTTTGAAAGAGTTCCCACTAACGAGCATCTGTAGAACGCCAATACCAGTCATTATTGACATGGCGTCAATATTAGAGTTTATTTCGAAAATCGCATGCGCGGGTTTCCTGTGAATTTGTGCATGGTTCCTTTGAGAGAATCCGGGATAGGGTCGATACTCTGGCAGGCATGGTTCGCTTTGACTTGTACGATTAACTGGTGTGTCGATCTCACTTCCATTTCCAAAGTTAACTTCCGCTAAATCTATGGAAAACTCTACGTCACCAACATCTTGTTCGGGAAATGCCTGTATTATAACCTCTGTTAAAGTTTCATTTATCACTAAAGCGGAAACGTTTCTGTCTATAATATCTAGAATAAATGTAATGATAGTATAATTATCTTTGTACGACTTTGACTCAGGAAACCGAACAAACTCAGCAATGTACGTCATTTCAGAATCTCTCTCACACATTGTCCCGTTGAGGATTTTCCCTGTAGGACAAATTATTTGTCGGCATGCATTCGTTGTGTAATCAAACATAAGGCCGTTGTCACAGTGATATTTATCCAGAAAGCCACGTGCTTCCGATTTCCCGGATGCATATGATAGCCCGTCTTGAAGGTCGAAACTAAACATCACAATCATAAGTGACGGTACTCCTTGCGGCCTTTCTAAACTTGCTCCCCCAGTATTTTCTATGTCGTGGTTAGCTACATCACTTAGTGGTTTTATTATGGTTGTCTTAGAATGTGCATGTATATGACACGTCGCACAGTGAATGTTTCTGTAAGCGCTTCCGCCATTGACTTGTACCGGTGCGATATACGCATCACATGCAAGTTTCTGTTCAGATGGAATCCCTTCCTCAAATATATCGGAACATCTTTGAAGTATCGTATCATCAATACACGTCCGTACGTGCCCTGCGTTTAAATCTGGAGGTTCAAATTTGTCTACGCATTTATCTAAAAATTCGTTCTTTCCACTTATATTGACATTGTTTGGACATTCGGCAAAATATTTCCAACTCACTATATCTTTTTCCCGCAATCCATGACAAAGGGCACAGAAAATATTTCGAAATACAATCTGCCAATGTGTGCGATAGTTCAGGGAAACCGGAATAGAAGAGACGCCGCGCTCTATTTGAGAACATCTTTTCTTTTGTTCATCTGGAATTATTTCAGGGCACTTGTCAATTATTTTGTAGTAACGTTTAGTTTCATTTGTAGCTAACTCGATGCAGTTAGAGAATCTGTATATAAGAGGTAGGAACATCGTCTGAATTGATAACGTGTGTATTTCTCTGTACCAGGCATCAGCGCTTCGTAATTCGGCATTCAGTTTGTCTGCATTAATAAATGATTCAAAGGCGTCCGCACAACAATCTTTGTATATCATGCACTCGGGGTCGCACATGCAACGTGATAAACGAAAACCCAAAGGATCTTTCCTGCAAGAGAACTGGTCGCTAAACGGCACATCTAACCCAAAGAAATGCAAAACATTGCTGCTGTCGACTATGTTAAGACTAGGTGGAGAATGTTGAGAGCCTTGTGCCGGTTTGTCCATTGGGTCGTTAAAATCATTTTCTCTAAACGTATCTCCGACGGGTCCATGTTGTGATTGTCCAATTGTTGCCTCATTTATAATTCTTTCACAAATTACTCGTGTGCTTGTGTTGTTGCAGTCAATGCCCCGATACCCTATTCCAGAGGTGCAGTATGAAATGTTGGTAAGTATAAGAATAGCTTCATATATATCTGAAAAAGAAAGAAAATAGACTATAGCTATCTAGAAACAGTTGCGTATTCTCATTGTGTGGACATCTAAAAATATTGTGCTAACATCAATGGACGGCAAAACTTACCTTATAGTAATTGTATTGGTGTGTGCGTGCGTGCGTGTGTGCGTGCGTGCGTTTATGGAAATAATGAAGCTGTTTATAATCAAATAAAAAAAACATCGCTTAACTCAGTCTCACTAAAATCAGATACACTACACTAATAAGGGTATAGCGGAAAGTATCAAAGCGTAATTCGGATACGATTTTAATGAGATAGTGCTTAAATATACCATGATAAATGTGGAAAAACAACAACTTACAAATGCAATAATCCGACAACATTCTTGCAAGCTGAATCTTATATTCATCAGTAATTCAACGATTAGACATGTTGTCTCTATAATTATTTATGGCAAATGGTCTTAAAACATTAGCACCTGACGTTTTAATCAAACACACATATGGCCGATGAGTTTAGACAACGTTATCTCTTTGGCCTTTACTAAAAGCTGCCATTAAATGTTATCATAAAACACTCATTAAATAGTGTTTTCGTAATGATTTAGACTTTGCTTCTAAATTTATCTTCAATTCAAACCGTTTTAAAATGGCTTTATTTGTTGAGAATCGTCATGTTCTGCATAGCAACATGTTTGAGGTGTAGTGCGTCTCCGAGGTTCCATTTGCGTCTGTTTGTGTTCAACTCATATTGCTGAACAACGCAAGAATGGCCGGCCATTAGTGCAAAAAATAGACAAAAAGTCAAACAATACTAATTAAATATGGTTTCGGTTCCCAAAATATAACTTGGCTTCTCGGACTCGCTAGTTGCTTTGTTTATCTTTCAGGCTGGTTGGCATCCTCGCGATAAGTAATGTTAGAAATAAGTAATGTTAGAAATGCTCCTAAGCTTGCTGAAGTCAAGGACCAGTGAGTGTGCGAACTATGTTTTCAAGCGTCTGTTGACATAATGTAATAACAGAAATAAGGGGAATAGCCAATAGGGATAAACCTGGGCTAAATATCAGTGACGTCATACATTGTGTAAACATCTCAAGCAGATGTCCGACATAATACAACTATACACTTGTATATTAGTGATTCTATATTTTATGTGTATCTCACAACGTGTTTCAAATTAAAAAACATTATCACAAAATGCCTTTACAACGTTTTATTTCATTATAAGACATGTGTATGCTTCTAATTACAGCATTTTCTACAATTGCAAATGTGCATTATTTTATTTGAAATATGTCCGATAAATTCATCATTTCCGTAACATAATTTTGGACTCTTGTAAAATCACAGTTTAAAGATATCCAGTAACAAAATCATTTTTAAGGAGTACAAACCTTTATCAAAAAATATCTTCAACAGTTAAAAGCGCAATGCCCATGCTAAAAATATCAGAATTACATTGCTATTCAAATAGAATCAAGATTGTTTCATTTTCTCAAACTTTTGGTTATTTTGTTGCCTAAAATCACTGAAGCTAAAAACAAAGAACCCTACATATCTGTTAAGGGATATGCAGATTTAAAACTACTGAATGGCTTTTCAATAATACATGCTGCAAATACTCCAAAATAGGCAAAACGGTAGGGTGTTACGGAAATGACATTGTGTTACGGAAATGACAGCGTTGTTACGGAAATTACAATGATGGTTACGTACAAGAAAAGTCATTTTAATTTACCAAATAAAAACAATACATATGATGTAAAAGTAGTCAAACACACATTGAATCTTCTTTAAGTAAACTAGTATACTGTGATGTCACACCAAATGCGTATTTGAGTGCTTGGATATATTTCTATTTTACAAAAATATGTACATACACACGTTAAGTCACTTATTGAGGCCATTTCTTTTAAAACTGTCTAATGATTAACTCTCTGGGGAAAAAAATGAATAAATTGGATCAGGGGAAAAAAATGAATAAATTGGATCCTGGTTAACTCTCTTGGGGAAACTTTGATTAACTCTCTTGGGGGAAAATTGAATAAATTGGATCCTGATTAACTTTCTTGGGGAAAATTGAATAAATTGGATCCTGATTAACTCTCTGGGGGAAAATTGAATAATTTGGATCCTGATTAACTCTCTGGGGAAAATTGAATAAATTGGATCCTGATTAACTCTCTTGGGGAAAATTGAATAAACTGAATCCTGATTAACTCTCTTGGGGAAAATTGAATAAATTGGATCATGATTAACACTCTTGAGAAAAAATCTCAATACAATCTTATAAACAATAAACAATGGTTTATTGTTTATAAGATTGTATTGAGATTTTTTCTCAAGAGTGTTAATCATGATCCAATTTATTCAATTTTCCCCAAGAGAGTTAATCAGGATTCAGTTTATTCAATTTTCCCCAAGAGAGTTAATCAGGATCCAATTTATTCAATTTTCCCCAGAGAGTTAATCAGGATCCAAATTATTCAATTTTCCCCCAGAGAGTTAATCAGGATCCAATTTATTCAATTTTCCCCAAGAAAGTTAATCAGGATCCAATTTATTCAATTTTCCCCCAAGAGAGTTAATCAAAGTTTCCCCAAGAGAGTTAACCAGGATCCAATTTATTCATTTTTTTCCCCTGATCCAATTTATTCATTTTTTTCCCCAGAGAGTTAATCAGGATCCAATTTATTCATTTTTTCCCCAGAGAGTTAATCAGAATTCAGTTTATTCAAATTCATTCTCAATGCATTTCCAGATGTCGTCATCTATTTTTGGTGCCTGTTCGTAACTCGTAGTGGCGGATTTGCCAGAAGGGTAAGAACTTGTGACGGTTTGTACCATAGCACATCGTCCATCATTGGCCAAAAGTAGCGGTTCTTCCCAATGCAGTGCATGACCTTGACCTCTATTTCCTCGTCATCAACGTCTACATTAATACCAGGATAAGGTCTTTCCTCGTAGGCAACCACACAGTAATGTGATATTAGAGTTTCATCAATAGTGTCTTTCTCCCATTTCTGCTCATGTGAGATAGGCATTTTCCTCATGTGAGATTATAAGTATCCATCATGAGTATCCATGTGAGATTTACCTATCTCACATGGATAAACTCATGTCGGAATCTTTTTCTTGCATATCAATGACATTTTGTGCATCGACGTCACCAATAACTAACATTTTAATGTTTTTAACACAATGACGTCATGCATCTGTTCACGTTATTGACGTCATTATTGTTGCGCGTGAATTTTATCTCGACCCTAGGGTGAGATGGAAATATCTAGCCCCGGTAAAATGACGGAGTTTCTTGCATACCGGACAAGGAAATCCGTCATTTTACCGGGAACTCTTTCTTGCATACCGGACAAGGAAATCCGTCATTTTACCGGGGCTAGATATTTCCATCTCACCCTTTCCTTGTCCGGTATGCAAGAAAACTCTTTCTTGCATACCGGACAAGGATATCCGTCATTTTACCGGGGCTAGGCATTTCCATCTCACCCTATGGTCGAGATAAAATTCACGCGCGCCAATAATGACGTCAATAACGTGAACAGATGCATGACGTCATTGTATTAAAATACATTAAAATGTAAGTTTATATTGGTGACGTCGATGCACAAAATGTCATTGATATGCAAGAAAAAGTATCCACCATGAGTTTATCCATGTGAGATAGGTAAATCTCACCCTCGGGATCAGAATTGCAACCAGGAACTCGGTAGAGCCTCGTCCCTGGTTACAATTATGACCCTCGGGTGAGATTTACCTATCTCACATGGATACTCATGATGGATACTTATAATCTTACATGACATGTGACTTATGACATTATGACGTTACGTGGACGTCGTCTTATTATGGCGTTAAATCAGCAAAGTCATTGATTTTATGCCGTTAATAAACACATAATGGGAGAAAAATAATCCATCATGAGTGATCGATGTGAGATAGGGAAATCTGACCCTCGGGTGAGATTTTCTCTATCTCACATGGATACTCATGATGGTTTCTTATAATCTTAATAAACACCAAGTCTCTGGCCTCCTATAAATAAAATATGTACAATTAAATTGAATTAATATTGTACAGGGGGTCCCAAAGGGGTTTTGCGTGAAAACGTGATCTGGGTGTTTTTAAAAGCGTGACACGTGAAACAAACAATATTTTTGCGTGATTGCGTGAAAATTATATCAGCGTGATCCGTGATTTTGGTCTTGGTAAAACGTGATCGCGTGATATGGTGACGTGAAACGTGAATTTTTAGTCCTTTTCAGTCCTTTTAGTGTCCCTCCTCCTCAACCGAGCCTCCCCCGAGAGCTGAACTTTCGTACTTGCGCGAACATCTGGCACGGGGAATCGTGATTGCGTGTGGTTTTTTTTGTGTGTTTTTTGTTGTTGTTGCAACCCACACATTGTACTAGAGAAGCTCGAGCCTATAGCGCTTCACGTCTGCTCATCCACATTTAACGTGAAATGTGAAAGTTTTGCTATTTTCACGTGAAGACGTGATCCTTGTTTTTATTTTACGTGATCACGTGAACACACCCCCCCCCCCCCCACCCCCACCCCCTCCCTTTGGGACCCCCTGTACAATCGCTTACACATTTGAAATTAATAAAGCTATTTCTAAAATAACTAACTTATAACGGTACATTTAGTTCATAATTTATTTATTTCTCCTAACATGTTACTTTTCTTTCAGCTCAACTGAACACAAGTTAAACTTTACTTCGACATTCCCATTATGACTCGTATCATCATGAAGATATACACATATTTACAATATCTACGCAATACATTAAAAAATAAACAATTTACATGAAACGGAATTCATATTAGAATAATAGCTCCGTAGTGTATGTATATTATTATCTTACATGTCATCTCAAGAAAAGAAAATTGCACCACGCCTCTATTTTTCCAGAAATGAGCATGTTAAACTGGGAATTAATTTCATATGACCTTATTTATTTATTAAAATTATAATGATATCTGTATTATGACAGAAAGTTATGGTGGTGGTAAGCCGGTTCTTCTCACTCGCATGACTTTGCAGATTTTCATGAACGCTCTGCTGTTCATGGTTAGAATCATCCTATAAAGAATAGTTTTCGGAGAAATCACAGTGCATGACAATTTCGTATGTGTCGTGCTCGGCCGTTTCCAAAGGTCCATTATCTTACTCTTTTTTATAGCATAGTGGCGTTGCTTGTGCAGTGTCAGGCGGCAGTAAAACGTCTCCCGCACTTGCAGTCAGGACTGTTATTCATTCGATCTTTGGAGATCGCTGAGCCCGATACTTATCTTTAGTTATCGGTGGTACATTTTCAATTTCTTGTTTTCTTACTTAATTTTTGATTATGTGGTTCCACTACTCCGGCCGATAAAAGGCTCTGGGTATTGTTTAATCACTCATAGGATATGTCTGGTGCATTCTGGGCGTTCTGATTTAGTCTTTTGGCTGTTACTTGTGATACGCAGGCTTCATAACCGCTGCTCCCAACTAAATTCCATTATGTTTATTTCGCTCTTCGGGGCATTTAATTTTATTAGATACTTGGACCATACGCCGTACGACATGGGGAAGAAAGATACTCCATGACCACCGCCATATGCATGCCATCTTCGGGATGGTTAACATTTTGTACTATTTATTTTATGAATATTGAGTTCTGCTTAACCCGGGGCTAGAGGGCGTGAGCGGTAGCTAACATATTTCATTACCGCTCATGAACAGTCTCAATCAAACCGAGACTGTAATATTTCGTATTTGTCGTGCTCGGCCGTTTCCAAAGGTCCATTATCTTACTCTTTTTCACGTAGGAATTTCAATGCCTTGTATTGTTGTCTAATGTTGAGTATGTGTCTACATGGCCTGTTTAACTCGCTGTTAATTTCTTCTGCCTGTGTTTGCTTACTCCCCTGATTCCTTTCTTTTGCTGTCCTTGAGGCGATCTTTGACACCTCTTTTCCATCAGATTCAATTATTTTCTTCTCAAGTCGTTGATTTTTCCAGACAGCCTTGTTACTTGTTTACCGTCATCCGCCTCTTCATTGAAACCGGACTCCAACTTCTTATCTTTAAAGCTTGTAATTCCATGTACATACACGCTTACGTTTAGCAAGTGCATTGATATCTTTAGTGTCATACATATTGGCATTATATCCTGCAATTAACTTCAGTCTCAAATTGTCATGGATTTTCCACAGACATGTATCTGTGTCTTTCTCTTATAATCCAAAATGGTCGCAATCTGCAAAAAAGGCTGTAGGAGATTTTATTATCTTCAGAAAGGTATTTTGCATGGAGATTTTTGAGGTCATCATTTAAAAGTCTAATTTGCTTTTTTACTCCTTTTCTTGTTACTGTTGCTTGCTTGTCAGCTTTCATGTTCGAATTGTCGTCTCTTTCCAGGAACGTTTCAACTCGTGTCTTCATCCTCAATCGCCTTCCACTGCTGCAAATAAGGCGTGGTTTAATTCCTTTAATGTGGCGTCTAGATATGCCCAAAACTTCTCGAGCAAACTCTCCTAGGCCGTATTTTCTAAGTAGTTTGTGGCTACATATTAAACCAGCGATCATCTGTTTCTCTTTGTAACTTTTTGATCGACTGTATCGGTTTTTGATGTTGTTAACCATTGTTATGTATAGCATATTGGTTTTCATTGCAATATTTCTTTGAACAGAATCTTTACTGCTTCCATTCTTGGCGTGCAGTCTCTGAAACCTCTTTTTGTACTTGTTAGTGAGCCTTTTTTGAAATTTCAACTTTACTTGTAATTTTGCAACAGTTCTATAAACTTTCGCCTTTTCTTTTTTTTTTTTTCTTGAAATGATTACCTTCATAGATGACTTCTGTTGGGATTCGAGTTAACGGGATTACGTAAAGGTAGTGCATTAGGCTGTTCATTTGGAGTGTTTGGTGGCGTTAAAATATTGTCAATGTTCTTTTGTCTGTTTCTCATTGTTTGCGAATTATTTTTCCATTGTCGTATGGTTTTTCGTTGCTCCCTTGGCGTCATATAAGTAACTGGCCTAACTACACCTCTTCCCTTTTTTAAGTATCGATCTCTTTCTGACTGGGGGCGTCCGTGGCCGAGTGGTTAACGTCTCTGGCTTAACATCACTTGCCCCTCACCGCTGTAGGTTCGATCCCTCAGGGGCCTAGGAATCTTTATGTGAGGAAGCTATCCAGCTGGCTTGCGGAACGTCGGTGGTTCTACCCAGGTGCCCGCCCGTGCACGAAAATTGCCCGGAGGGGCACCTGGGGTCTTCCTCCACCAATGGAAGCTGGAAAGTCGCCATATGACCTTAGCTGTTGGTGCGACTATAAAATCCAATTCAATCAATCAATCTTTCTGACTGCTTATATCTCTCAAATTTTACGGGGTCACATCTTTGATTTTGGCGCCACTTTGCTGCGCGTTCTTTGCCTGTATGTGGCATTCTTTCAGTAATGCTCGTCGTAGTAGTATGGTATCTTTGGTTTCTAATATTTTGTCATGCAAGTCGCATACTCTTGTTGCCGTGTCTGTTTCTTTCAGACTTGCATCGATATTCAGTAGATGAGAGAATGTTTTTTCAGCGAGCCCAATCCCTTGTCTAAACTGTCCAGAGACCTTTTGTATGCTGTAATCAAAACCAGACTTAAAATTACTCTAGTAAATTATATAAAATAAGAAATAATACCAATAGGCCAAAAGGCCCGAGCCTGCACATGCTTTTCACAAGTAAAGCTATAGTTGAACAAAATTAATAACCCCTACCACATAACGGACCTGCACATTACAACCAAAATCGGCCTAGCTAGTAGCTACGCCCATGAATGACCAAGCTACGCCCATGAATGGCCATGAATATATTACAAATTCAGTAGCACAATCCTATATAGAAATTGAACATTAAACCTGCTACAACACTTTTGTAGTGCTGAACAACTCTTTATTTCTTTATTTGAAAAGTAAACGTTATTAAATGTGTAATTTTATTTAATTTAGTTTTTCATTCGTTCATCCATTTCATTGTACTCACCATTTCCGTAGCATCATTTCCGTAACAAAATGTATGCAATATGTGTCTTATGGAAATGATTGTTACGGAAATGATTTACATCCATGAAATCCACGTTTGGATCCTCGTAATAAACTTTTGAACAATGATGGGAAGTTAAAATGCAAGCTGGCCCAGGGGCGTAGCTTGGCCTTTTTGACGGCATAGGCCCGTAGTTAAAGTTATTATGCTAGTGGGGTCCGTGGACATGCCCCCCACCCCCAACCATTCTTATGTTAGAATGCATTAGGTGCGTGCTGACGTATATTTTAGACTTTAAGAAGGGCAAAGATAACTAAACGAATATATATATGAAAATAATATTTTCTGGTTACTACGCTGCCTATACAGCCCCATTTCACCCCTCCCCACCCCCCTCACGCCCATCCCGATTTTTATTGCATTTTTTGGATTTTGAATTTTTCTATTTCTGAAAATTAGGCGTAGGCCCGGGCCTACAGGGCCTATGCAGAGCTACGCCAATGGCTGCCCCAACAAATAGTTGATATATAATCGTTCCATTTCATAAATATATCATGTCGATTAATGAAAACATGTACGGTAATGATACAGGTTAAGAATATGCATTCTGTGAATTTACCGGTTATTTTCTCTGCAAAAACGTCAGTCAACTCATCTTCCATGTCTTCCGACCTTCAAAATACTCGCGCCAAAGTAACTTCTAATGACGTCATAGTTGAAGAGTAGTACAGGGAGATAATTGTGCAATTTGCTGATATTTTATTTGTTACGGAAATGATGCCGTATTACCGGACAGGACTTGAAGCGATTTTTTGGTAGGATAATGAAGAAATATTATATTTAAACACAATACCTTTTGAAACTCATAATGTCGTCTGTAACTATGTTATACTTGGATACCGTGCTTTTGTTTAGAAAAGTGATAAACAGGGCCATTTTGTACAATACACCGGGAACGGGACAACACGTTTACCTGTTAACTGGTTTTAAAAACATCACACAAATAAAAAAAAACTGTTTGGAAGATTTATTGTTTAGTTGTTGTTGTGATAATGACATTAGTCCTATCAGTCAGTGTAACTTAAAGCATCAGTATGTGTTTAACATAGCATATACAGCGAAGGGACATGTCATGCACATAAAATATAGAATCACTGATCTATACCGTTTAAGTAATGAACTGTTTGTCCGACATCATTGACCGTTTCAATTTATTTTTTGAACTTACTATCGCTGATATCGAGTGCCGGTGGGGGTTTGGGGGGCTTTTATTTTTTCACTTTTGCTGACGAATTGTACGCATTGGCGTACGTGCGTATGACTGGATACGCGCCTGATTTGTGTTAAACGCCCAGCTGAACCATTGTCTTTAGAATGGAGTGATGCCAAATGTTCAAATACAGACACAGTTCCTTGATAGTGCTAAACTCAAACTTCAAGAAATCTGTTAAAAAAGCAACATGAGTATCAGACAAAGCTCAAGCCATGAGTATTATGTGATTCCGGTTGAGAGAGGGCTGAGTCCAGGCATACGGAGTATAAGAATCTTTCATGGGTATTCGGTGAAGATAGGGAATTCCAACCCGAGCTATAAGTATTTTTTATCGGAACCGAGGCTCTGCCGAGGTTCCGATTAAAACACTTATACCAAGGATTGGAATTCCCTAACTGAACCGAATACCCATGACAGATTCTTTTTCTTGCATATTTGACATTTTATGCGTGGACGTCGCCAATAAGTAACGGTTTACATGTAGTTCTTTTTCGCTTAATGACGTCAATCATCTGTTCACGTTATTGACGTCATTATTGATTCGCGTGACTCTTATCTTTACCCTTAAATTTTATCTTTACCCATAAAGAAAGATAACCTGTATATTTACCCCTAAAGATAAGTACCCATAAAGATAAGACTTTCCATCCCCGTGTAATCCCCCGTGTAAAACGCGGATACCCGTATCTGGTATGCAAGAATAAATGGTTCGTGATGACCAAAATGTGCACACATGTATCCGCCGAAAGACTGTCCAACAAGTAAAGCCATAACCAATGTATGCAACTATAGCCAATTTGCAAAAGGAGCAAGTGATATATATTAATCAAAATTTCTACCTGAGCATATGTCAATAAAATGTTCATTGTTTTGTGTATTTCAGGCTTGATTAGAGATATGGTTGAACTGCAACATGACAAGTTTGATCTGATTGAATGGACACGTTTTAAAGCTTTTAACATAGGATTTTGTTAAGTACTTCGAATAAGGGCAGCTTTCGTTGTCCCTAATTCTAAAAAAATGCAACTAAAATTATTTTTGACATGTTTTACTAGCATTACCGCTACAAATACCTATGCAAAAGAAATTTTCGAAATATTTAATGTTAACGCTGAATTACAATTAGTACGTGAATAGTCAAATAAACGGAAGGTAATTTAGTATTATCCATGTTTCATTTTATTATAGACGGACTGGACATCTGCAATAAATGGGTCAAACTTTTATGTTTTTTTGCTTAACTTATTTCATACCAATTTTAAGAAATCTATAGCGTTACGCTGTCTTCGATTCGATTCAAGTTATGTGTTCTAACAGCACATTTCATGTTTTCATAACATACAAAAGATGTAACAATTTAAAATAAAATGTTTACAAACTATTGGTCAAAACAAAATACTTATCACACAACTATTCTAAAATATATAAAAACTCATTCTTTCCAAAGACAATTATTGATTGGAACCATCTTGAAGACAGTTTCGTTTGCACGCCATCATTGGAGAGCTTCAAATCAGCTCTCGTAAAGTGCTACTAACAGCGACAGCCTCTCTTCCGATGTGTTTATGCCGTAACAGGCCCTACATCGTATAGATTCAGATTTAGATCAGATCAGATATTAAAAGCCGAAACTTAGTAATTAGGAATTTTGTTCAGTTTATAATTCGATCACCGTTAGAAGTTGTAATGCTGCATCACAGACAATTTATTAATATGTCTGTGGCTATTCATTTGTTGCAACTGTTTCACTCATGAGATATTGTGTATAACATAAAGTTTGATTTTTTTTCCAGATCGAGTGGTGCTGTAGGGGAGAAGGGAGTTGAGAATGTTTGCCTTATCCACGTTATAAAAGGCATAGTTCCCACATGTGATTGCTATATCAATTGTGAAACTGTTATTGGCCTATCTAAACATAATGATACACCTAAGTATTGCGTAGGGGCTTTTACTGTTTAGTCCCTGATTTATATTCGCTGGGGTGTGTCGTATTTAATTTTAAGCACTATAATATTTAGCTGGTTCTCTGCATCCGAATATCAACAAGGAACCAGCTTACATGGAATAAGTTAACCACGTGATGTAAACGTTGCTGAGGATACAGCCAATCAAATTCTCGCTTTTATAATGCGCGCGCACCTGTCATAGTATGGCGAACTGGAGAAAGTTTAGCAAGTTAGAAAGTAACTTTTTATAAAAAAAGTGTTGGACATTTGATCACTTAATATATACAAGGTATCTGAATACACTTTAACTTTTTGGAAGTTAGAATACAGTTGCGTTACTTTACTTCGCTGTAACATACACATATTGCCGTAACGTGTATAATCGCACCTTGCATTATGAGTGGGTGGGGTACCTATATAGCTTATCACCAAATTAAAGTATAAGTTACTAACTTATCACCACCTTTAGACAGATCGTGTCAATGTCTATATAGGTTCATGTTACAATGTCTATATAGGTTCATGTTACAATATCTATATAAGTTCCTGTAACAATACCTATATAGGTTCATGTAACAGTGTATATATAGGTAACATTCATGTTACACTGCCTATATAAGTTCATGTTACAATGTCTATATAGCTTCTTGTAACAATGTATATATAAGTTCATGTAACAGTGTCTATATAGGTTATTGTAACAGTGTCTATATAAGTTCATGCTACAATGTCTATATAGGTTCATGTTACAATGTATATATATAGGTTCTTGTAACAATGTCTATATAAGTTCCTGTAACAATGCCTATATAAGTTCCTGTAACAGTGTCTATATAGGTTCATGTTACAATGTCTATATAGGTTCTTGTAACAGTGTCTATATAAGTTGCTGTAACAATGTCTATATAGGTTCCTGTAACAGTGTCTATATAAGTTGCTGTAACAATGTCTATATAAGTTGCTGTAACGGTGTCTATATAAGTTCCTGTAACAGTGTCTAAATAGGTTTATGTTACAATGTCTATATAGGTTCTTGTAACAATTTCTATAAACATTCCTGTAACAATGCTTATATAGGTTCCCGTAACAATGCCTATATAGGTTCCTGTAACAATATATATATAGGTATCTGTAACAGTGTCTATATAGGTTCCTGTAACAGTGCCTTTATAGGTTCATGTAACAGTGTCTATATAAGTTCCTGTAACAATGTCTGTATAGGTTACTGTAAGAATGTCTATATAGGTTTCTGTAACAATGTCTATATAGGTTCCTGGAACAATGTTATATCTCTTCCTGTAACAATGTCTATAAAGCATTAAGGTAAATGTAGCAATGGTTCCTGTAACAATGTCTGTATAGGTTCCTGTAACAATGTCTATAGATATATGTCCATGTTACAATTTCTATATAGGTTCTTGTAAAAATGCCTATACAGGTTCCTGTAATAATGCATACATAGGTTCCTATAACAATGTATATATAATTATATGTAACAGTGTCTATATAGGTTCCTGTAACAGTGCTTTTATAGGTTCCTGTAACAATGTCTATATAGGTATCTATAACAGTGTCTATTTAAGTTCCTATAACATCTATATAAGTTCCTGTAACAGTGTCTATATAGGTTTTTGTAAAAATGTCTATATAGGTTTCTGTAACAATGTCTATATAGGTTCCTGGAACAATGTTTATATCGCTTCCTGTAACAATGTTTATTAAGCCTTAAGGTAAATGTAGCAATGCCTATATAGGTTCCTGTAACAATGTCTGTATAGGCTCCTGTAACAATGTCTATATATATAGGTTCATGTTAGTTATTACAATGCCTATACAGGTTCCTGTAACAATGCCGATATAGTTTCCTGTAACAATGTCTATAAAGGTTCATGTAACAATGTCTGTATAGGTTCTTTAACAATGTTCATATAAGTTTTCTGTAACAATGACAATATAGGTATCTGTAACAATTTCTATAATAAAGATTGTATGGCTGTTGGGCTAGAATCCTTTTAACCTTCTCACCGGCAAAACTGCAGAGTAGCTACAAATTTTGTCGATGACACTCCATAGGCCACGATCAATCTTTTCTGCCACTCGGCTATTAAAGCACCTAAAGCAATACAGGGATAATGATGATTAACACCTTAATGAACATGATAACAAAAATTAAAGTAAAAATGAATTTAGGAATATATAAAGAGATCAATAGTGGAATACAATTTTATTGAAAATTAATAGATACAAAACAGCTTTAATGACCACATCATAGTGAAAATGAGTATTATATATACTAGTACCAGTATCTGTTAACCGTTATTATCTCAGTTGATAATTGACAATACTTATCGTTTACAATGAAAGTTTGCAAAAAAATAATGGTCTTTTTATTGGTTACTCGAATGTCTGTAACTGTTACTTTTTATGGACTTTGCAACATTTTTTACAGACCCTTTGTGTGTTCGCGATATTTTTTTTTAAAATCAAATCTTGTTAGGAATTTAATGTTTCTGGTCCCAAAATTACTGGAAAGGGTAGGCCTTGGTTACTAAAAAAAGAAACTTAAATTCTGTCCACTAGTTTTATTTTTATTTGACTTTATATACCCAGGTCCAAAACGTTTTTTACCGAGTATATATATATATACCGAGTCCAAAAAAGTATGCGTATCTATTTTTGGAAATATTCAAAAAGTTGAAATGACAAACTTGGCAAAACAAGTTTTAAAATATCAACAATGTATGCATTAATAAATTAGTGATATCCTTGTATGAAATGTTCCTTCACTAACAGTGTTTGAGTTTGTCAAAGTCAAAAACAAAGTAAAAAACGAGCAAATCACAAATTGCAAAATGCATGAAGTTGAATATTTAGCATGTAGTTGTATGGGAAATAGTCCTCTTTTAATTGCTGGTTTTCTGGATTTGTTCACGAATGTCAGACTTGTTCACTTCTTCTCAGATATAAATTTACGATGTTTGAACACAATAATATAATTAGTAATAATTAGCACTTGCCTCCGTCAGTATTTCTGGAGGTACGAAAAATTTGAAAAAGAGTTTTAGTTAAAAATCAAAAACCTTCTTCAACTGTTGAACAACAACAGTTCAAAAATGCCTATAAATTTAGGTTTAGTCCATATTTTCCATATAATAAACTGGTGTTTATGATTCAGTTTTGGATAAGATTCTATACAAATGTTGCATATACATTAATCGGACATGCGCGGAAATTTTATGGCTGCATTTCTAGATCTACATTTTTTTCAAATTTTATTAAATTTAATGAATTATATACAGGGAATCAGTACTCAAAATGAGTATATACAGCGAATCAGTACTCAAAATGCCCTCAGAATGCTCAGGAAATCGCACTTACACTTCATTTTTTTTTTTCGGGGGAGCATGCCCCCGGACCCCACTAACAACAGGATTTTGCCTCCGTAAAATTTTCGGTCTGGTTAAGGGGTCAATGTACGTAAGGAAGCATATATTGAGCATAACCAAATAACTTTCTGACTTTTATTTAGTGAAATGTATTCATGAAAACTTGAACGTAGACCCAAAGAAGTCTGTAGTAATACATTCGTGAATTTGATTTTTTTTTTTTTTAATTATTATTTGTAAATAATGTGGGTCCCACATTATTTACCTTTTACGGCTGATCACGTGACTTCCATTAGCGCATTAGCCTTAGGTTTTCTATATAGTATGTATTGCATAATATGTATAGCCCACTTAGCTCAGTCAGAAGCGACGTCGACCTCGCACTCACTATTATTACCCGAGAGTGTAATTTTAGTTTGGGCTGCGAGTTCAAACGCACAAAGCAGCACTTCTTTTTTTGTTCCGCTATTAAATTCCGTTAAACAATCTTGCATTTAATTAGTAAATATTCAATAATGTTTAGTGTGTAACATTTGTGAACGTAATTAGTTTGTGTTTTATAAGCTAAAAGTTACGGACATTGTCCCTGTAAAAGTTTACAGCAATGTAATGATCGTGACGAGGTTGATTACGCAAATTTGATTGCACACTTCCTTTTTTAGCTCTACTGATCAGAGATCAGCAGAGCTTATGCCGTGGTGCGGCGTCCGTCGTCCGTCCGTCCGTCTGTCCGTCTGTCCGTCTGTCTGTCCGTAAACTTTTATTTGTAGCGACTTCACAGCTGAAACTACTGGATGGATATTCATGAAACTTTACAGAAATGTTGCCCATAAAGTCTAGTTGATCCTAGCAAAAATTCATGTTGATGTGAAATCCAAGATGGCCGCCAAAGCTAAAAATAGAGTTTTAAAATACAAGTTTGTAGCGACTTCTTCTTGAAAACTATAAGTGATATTGATATGGGACTTTTTCTAAAATGATCAGCATGACATGATGTTGATCCTAGTAAAAAATCGTTTTGATTCAACGTTAAACATGGCTGCCAGCGGCCAGCTTTGTTTACATAGAGTTATATTGTAAAAACTTGTAGCGACAACTTCCCTGAAACTACTTGGCGGATTGTCATGAAACTTTACAGGAATGTTGCTCTTGATGTCTAATTGATCCTATCAAAATTTCAGGTCGGCCGGAAATTCAAGATGGCCGTCACAGCTAAAAATAGATTTTTAAAAAATAAGTTTGTAGCGACTACTTCTTGAAAACTATAAGTGATATGGGACTTTTTCTAAAATGATCAGCATGACATGATGTAGATCCTTGTGGAAAATTATTTTGATTCGGCGTTAAACATGGCTGCCAGTGGCCATCTTTGGTTACATAGAGTTATATAGTAAAAACTTGTAGCGACTACTACTCCTCTGAAACTACTTGACGGATGTTCATGAAACTTCACAGGAATGTTGCTCTTGATGTCTAGTTGATCCTAGAAAAATTTCAGGTCGGCCGGAAATTCAAGATGGCCGCCACAGCTAAAAATAGATTTAAAATAAATAAGTTTGTAGCGACTACTTCTTCAAAACAATAAGAGATATTGATATGGGACCTTTTCTAAAATGATCAGTATGACATGATGTTGGTCCTTGTCGAAAATCGTTTTGATTTGACCTTAAACATGGCTGCTTTGTTTACATAGAGTTATATAATGAAAACTTGTAGCGACTACTTCTTTGAAACTACCTGACGGATTTTCATGAAACTTCACAGGAATGTTGCTCTTAATGTCTTATTGATCTTAGCAAAATTTCAGGTCGGCCGGAAATTCAAGATGGCCGCCACGGTTAAAAATAGATTTTCAAAAAACAAGTCTGTAGCGACTACTTCCTGAAATCAAAATCAATCAGTAGAGCTTCAAGGTCATTGACCTCTTGTTTGACTCAGTATTTTTATATTTTTAAGCGTCCCCCTGGCCGATGGGTTAACGACATTGCGTTGTTAACCTTCTCGACTCGCACCGCTGCGGGTTCGAATCCCACTGAGACCTCGAGTCGTAAGTGAGGAAGTGTCGATTCTTACGGATGGCGGGAGGTGTACAGTACTGGTTTAACCGAGGAAAAGTGGGTGGTCTGCCTCCCATGAACCCGCAGCATGAGAGGCGAAGGTTTACAACGCAACGTCGTTAATCATTCAGCCACGGAGACGCTTTGAGGCAATGATGCAGCTGCCTCAGTGTATGACGCAAGTACGCATCCTGGAGATCACTCTCGCAATTTAACACAGTGTATTTGCTTCATAAAAATTCGATGCCAGAGATAAGAAATAAAATATTTCCAGCAGGTTTATTTTGCGAGAGATCAGAACTGGTTGTTGGGATTTGAGAAACATAGAAACTGTGGGCAGCCGTTGTTATGGATGGTCTTCAAATACTGATATTGATCATGCACACTGTACACCCAACTAGAAATAGCTGATTGTAATTGATACCATATTTCCCAGCCTTTCCAGTAAGTTTGGATTCCTGACTTCCTACCTTAAAATTTTGGAAGTCCCATGAAAAAAATGAGGAATTCCCAGTTGTTTAAGTTTGCGTTAACCTTTTTGTTTAAGTTTGGTTTCCGCTCAATAACTTTAGTTAGGAATGAGATATTGGCATGAAACTCTCTGGATAGGTAGCTTATATGAAGAGGAAGCTTGGGGTTGCATTTGGCATCACTGGGGTCAAGGTCAAGGTCACACTTTGGTTAGGAATGAGATATTGGCATGAAACTTCCTGGATAGGTACGTAGCTTATATGAAGAGGAAGCATGTGGATTGTATTTGGGTTCTAGGTCAAGGTCACTGTTCCTAAAAACTTTTGTTAGGAATGAGATACTGTTATACAAGTTTCTGGATAGGAAGCTTATATGAAGAGAAAGCTTGGGGTTGCATTTGGGGGTCACTGGGGTCAAGGTCACTGTTACTGAAAGTAGAAAAACAGTCTCTGTTCAATAACTTCAGTTAGGAATGAGATATTGGCATGAAACTTTCTGGATAGGTAGCTTATATGAAGAGGAAGCTTAGGATTGCGTTTGGGGTCACTGGGTTAAAGGTCAAGGTCAATGTTGCTAAAATAGAACAACGGTTTCCGTTCAATAACTTCAGTTAGGAATGAGATATTGGCATGAAACTTTCTGAATAGGTAGCTTATATGAAGAGGAATCTTGGGGTTGCATTCTGGGTTCAAGGACAAGGGCAATGTTACTAAAAATAGAAAAAAACGTTTCCGTTCAATAACTTCAGTTAGGAATGAGATATTGGCATGAAACTTTCTGGATACATGTAGGTAGCTTATATGAAGATAGTCTAGATCATCTGCGATGCTTGCTTGTTTCCAAGACAAACATCTAGAACTGTCCTCTTGAACAAAGTTTGATTTTTGCCGATATACTGGTATAGTTTCTGATTGGCTGAGACAGGAACACCTGCTATCCAAGATATACAGAAAGGCAGAAAGACAATACATTTATTAATAAACAAAGATAAACAAAGAGGGAAACTTCATTATTGTATCGACAAACTAAATGTGGATGGTCAGAAATACTTTAATAAAACAATAATAATTACAGTCACATGCTTCCAGTTTCAAATATAACTAATTTGAAGAGGAATCTTGGGGTTGCATTTGAGGGTCACTGGCTTCAAGGTCAATGTTACTAAAAATAGAAAAATGGTTTCCGTTTAATAACTTCAGATAGGAGTGTGATATTGACATGAAACTTTCTGGAAAGGTAGGTTATATAAAACGCAAGTTTGGGATTGCATTTGGGGTCAAGGTCACTGCTACTAAAAATAGAGAAATGGTTTCTGTTCAATAACTTCAGTTAGGAATGTGATATTGGCATGAAACTTTCTGGATAGGTAGTTTATATAAAACGCAAGCTTGGGATTGCATTTGGGGTCACTGGGGTCAAGGTCAAGTTCACTGTTACCAACAACAGAAGAATGGTTTCTGTTCAAAAACTTCAGTTAGGAATGAGATATTGGCATGAAACGTTATGTATAGGTAGTTTATATGAAAAGGAAGCTTGGGATTGCATTTTGGGGTCACTGGATTCAAGGTCGACCATAATTATTAGCCGGGATTTTGAGAAAAGATACCAGCTTATAGAATGGCATAAACCGGGCGGGCAGTGGGCTCATCTTTCACATTGTAGAAAACCCGGCTTGAATGCCAACAGGCATTTCTCTTGTTCACTGATTGCTTTCAGTGGGGGCATCCTTGTCTGTCCAACGGACACATTTATAGTTTACATTTGATAACAGCACCCCCTTTGGCATTTTGAATAGCACCCACACACTACTATTTGGGGAAATACGATATTCATATTATGATGACATAATGACACTGTTAGGACTACCCTACCCACTAGCTAGCTCCGGGGGCGGATCATCAGATTGGTGTGGGGAGGCGTTAATGTTTTTTTACAAAAAAAGCAAAAAATGACAATGTTCTCAATCTATGTTTAACAAATAATCTGTATTTTTTTTATCTTTTTTTCTCCCGTTTTAGGCCCGACCACCCTATATATATCATTCCTGTATTCTTCCATGCATGATGGTCGAATTCATCTACCTGGTTGTTATCAGTAACCAGGCTTGGTTGTATACATATAAGATGACTTTCGATTGATTTATTTACAGGTTGTGGAGATCCTAATGAATCGAGATTGAGCATGTTTATTTTATAATTCATGCAGTTGAAAATTGCCATCAAATTATACTATTTTACTTTTAAAGGGGAACATAGAAGTCTTCTCATCTATTTTTAAAAACTCACTTTATCCCTTTAGTTATTCTACATAACTTGTAGATTAGCATTATTAATAATTGTTGGAATAGAATTGAATAGAATTGGATTTTATAGTCGCACCAACAGCTAAGTTCATATGGCGACTTTAAAGGTTCCAAGTCAAGAGCGGACACCTGGGTAGAACCACCAACGTTCCGCAAGCCAGCTGGATAGCTTCCTCACATAAAGATTCCTAGGCCCCTGAGGGATCGAACCCACAGCGGTGAGGGGGCAAGTGATCTCAAGTCAGAGACTCTAACCACTCGGCCATGGACGCCCCTTGTTGGAATAGACAAAAGCAAATTGTTTATTCATTTTACTCATTTGTGATTATTTTGCACCAATAATATATAAAAAGCTATGGTAAAATAACAACGAAAAATCAAACTTTATTACCTTTTATTTAACTACAGGCAAGTAGGTTTAAAGTCAAAATGAACAAATGATATTTAATGGCTTCTCAACATATTAATGGTTATTTAGAGCCACCCCAGAGGGGAAGGTTGCACAGGAATCAGGGAACCTGCCCTACTCTTACTGGGAACCTGCCCAACTCTTACTAACGAATATATTTCTATGCTTCAATTCAGAGCTGTAGGTAAGATGAGTTTTTGAGTATTTTACTCGTACTTTTTTTACAAAACCCCTCAGTTCCTTAAAACTGTGAGTATCATTACTCACCAATTAACTACAAAAACTATAACTTTTAAAATTCATGAGTATTTTATTTGTATGTTCTGTGTCCTGTGGAACAGTTTATTCCATATTTACATGATGAACATTTTTTCAAGCCTGTGTCTAATATTAAGGTCATTCAGTGTTTCTTTTGTTTTTACTTAACTTCCATTTAATCAGAATAGTTTACATGTAGTTGTTTCTTTTAAAATGAAAGCATGAAGTATTTAAAGCAATTGTTTACTCTGAACGTGTTCCTTAAGACTTTTACTCATTCATTTTGAAACTGATGAGTAAATACTCATTGCCGTAAACAATTATCTACAGCTCTGCTTCATATCTTGCTTATCGGATATACTCCGATAAACTGGACCACCCCGTTTACATCCCCTTTCGACCTAGGAGGCTAAGGGCATGTGTCTTGCTCAAGAACAAATCGATAGAACTAGTTGAGGTTTGAACTCTGAATTTCTTGTCCACATTGGCCACGCCAGCCCCTAAAGTCAACATGAAACTGTATATTAATACAGTTTCATGTTGTTTGTTTTAACATCAAAATTTTAATTTAATTTGATAAATATTTCAATTGCCATGTGTCCCTTAACAACGAAATATTTACATCGTATTAATGGCATCTTCGTAAACAAGCTCTAAGTATAAAGTTTAAAATAGTGTTTCTTGAGATGTATTTTATACTGGGGAGTTGTTAGATCATATACTAGTATACATTTGTGTTTGATTTTTCTAGTTCTTTCCATATAGACTTGTGACACTGATGTGAAATTTGAATTATATTTATTTGCATTTCAGTCAATGCAGAACTGTTTGCGTATATGGCAATGCAATACTGTTTGTATAACTGTGTTTACATCTTTTGTCAAACTTTTAATGATATTAAAGGGACACACGGCAATCTTGATTTTTTAAAAACATATACGGTGTCCCGTCAGTTTTTTCACATAATTTGCATTTGTTCAATCGTTAATCGTAATTATAAGGATAGTATAAAGGTAATTGTTTTTGCGTATTACTGACTGGTGATTTTATTGTACCAATAGTATATATATTTAAAACTTGAACATTTTATTTAAGTATATGCAGGCAGGTTTAAAGGTGAATGGCCACCCTTTTTGTAGTATTATCAATTAACAAATTTAACTCTTAAACATCATACAAACATTTCTTGATAGTCCCGGAGAGAAACATATATTTAAAACCGCTTCTAAGTTGTTTGTAAAAATAAGTATAATTTGCATGACGTAGATACTACTTTTAGCACTGCGTGACTGCACGGGGAAATGAGGTAAATCTGAATTATATAGCTGCACAACTATTGCCAAATAATTGATAATTACATTTTCCTGTGGATTAATATACCTGTTCAAAGTTTTCTACGTCTTATTCCCGCTTTTCACAGATATTGCAATGTGGTGAATTGTAAATATCTATTGTTGTGTATTGATTTTGATTTAAATAAATATAAACATGTTCATGAAACAAAACATGGCCGGAGAACTTTAATGTCAAAATCATAGTGCATCAGTAAATCAAGAGGCGAATTTTATTGCTTGATAAAGACTTCAAGGTAGCCGTGTGTCCCTTTAATATGTAAAGTACAAAAAACTATTCATTGCGTATATATTATATTATACATTGTTGATGTCCTTTTATGGCAATACTGTATTTGTAGGTAGGATTGGAAATTTTAGATGTTATTGAATTTTCGATGAAAGGATTTAATATGTAAATATAGACGTCTTGCATTGTAACGGGTCAATATTTTTTTCTTTTCAGAAATCATGGACTGTAAATGAAGCAGACGCAATTTAGAGATTTGTAATCTGTGGCAGTTGAAAGATGTGTATGGGTTTTGATTCGATTATATTTTAGTGAATTTATATTATATACTTTTGAGCTTATACATTACTCAGATATCAAAATTATTAAGCAAAATAAAAAAAGGTGCATATGTGCTTTGATAATAATAATTATTGGTGAAATATCATATAATTTTCTGAAGAAAAAAATGTGATTATATACTTATAGATGAAGTTATGACATTGCTATTCAAAACAATCTGATTTTTTTTTATAAAAAAAAAGGTTGAAACACGAGAGATAAAATGACATAAAATTAGTTTTAACTGATTGGTCAGTGCATCTATGTACAACGCGAATTTGATAGTGAACTCTCCAACAATGGCGGGCGTTTTCCGCTGTAAGGACTGTCACATGAATTTTCATGCACAGGGTCTTTTAACGAAACACAAGCTGAAGTTTTGCGTGGAAGTATGGGAGACTCGGATGATCTACAGTTGCGACGTGGACTGCGGTCAACCTCGCCAAGCAGAATAATTTCCCCTGATGATCGGGTAAGTGTTTCTGTATTATTCAAACATGTTTAAGAGATCATCTCTATTTAGGGACTACCTGCTTGAAGAGACCAAAGTTTCAGTTTAATTATATTCTTTTAACTAAAAGGTGCCTGTATTAAAAGACCACCTGTATTAACTCTTAGCCTGCCTTTGCAGCCAGTGTAAATCCGGGTCAGCCTGCGAGTAACCCTTTGTAACATAAATGGAATGGTCCAAATTCAAAGAAAGGACCGTCCATTACACATTCATAGCGGGCAATACATGTATTAAGATACCAATTTTGTTCTCATCTCTAGTGGTCTCCTAATACAGGTTTGACTGAATTTGGTTTGTTAATTATATCACATGCCAATTTGTCAGCCAAAAGATTTATTTTGGACCCCTCCTACAGTGGGGGTTTACGCGTTTTGTAATACATGTATAAATACGTCCATATTTGAACAAATACGTCCATATTTGAAACTCGGCAAAAACATATGTTGCCGACCATTGAAATGGGTTTTTAATTGTCATGACCATTATGATTGTGCGTGGAAGATCTGGAATGGAAGTTTGACAAGTATTTTATTGTATGAAACAGTGTTTCATTATGAATTCAGCCTGAATGAGTCCCTAGAACTCACATAAGTTAGAACAATGAGTCCCAATGAAATGAATGGGTTCCGCGACGGTGTTAACAGTTTGTCGAAAGTTACTGTGTAGATTAACCTATTTTAGATTTTCTTAAATTCAGTTTTCAGATTTCAAACGATGCATCCCATGGGATGCACATATTTTGAAATAATGGGTCCTCAGAAAAATGCGTGAGTCAGGGACTCGGGATGCGCAGCAAAATGAAACACGGATGAAATAATGCTTACGTACGGCAAAATTCTGACTCCTGAGCAATGAGAACACTTAAGGACACACTTGGTCATTGAAAAAGAATGGGAAGCTTGAATATTTACAGCCAGCACGCTTCATGGCTGATCAACTCGGGTATATAAATTGAGGCCCGCTCTTAGTTTTTTAGCTCTACTGGCCAAGGGCCAGCAGAGCTTATGGGATGGCGAGTTGTCCGTCGTTCGTCCGTAGTCCGTCGTCCGTTGTTAACTTTTGTCTTGTGACAACTCTAGGGCCTTCATTTTTTATTCGATCTTTACCAAACTTTACAGGTTGTTAATATCAATAAAAGCTTGAACAAGTTTGAAAACCAGCCAGATCGGTATAATTTCACCGGAGTTATGGCCCTTGTTTTGCTGAAAAAATGCCATATTAAGCCTTGTGAACACTCTAGCACCTTCATTTATTATTTGATCTTTACCAAACTTGCACAGATTGTTAATATCAATTATAGCTTGGACAAGTTCGAAAATCAGCTGAATTGGGTCAGTAACACCAGAGTTATGGCCCTTGTTTTTTCTGAAAAATGCCATTTTCTGCCTTCTGAACACTCTAGCACCTTCATTTATTATTCAAGTTCGAAAATCAGCCAAAGCGGATCAGTAACACCGGAGTTATGGCCCTTGTTTTTTCTGAAAATTGCTATTTTCTGTCTTGTGAACGCTCTAGCACCTTCAATTATTATTTGATCGTTACCAAACTTGCACAGATTGTTAATACCAATTATAGCTTGGACAAGTTCGAAAATCAGCTGAATTGGGTCAGTAACACCAGAGTTATGGCCCTTGTTTTTTTCTGAAAAATGCCATTTTCTGCCTTCTGAACACTCTAGCACCTTCATTTATTATTCGATCTTTACCAAACTTGCACAGCTTGTTAATATCAATGAAAGCTCGAACAAGTTCAAAACCAGCTATATTGGATCAGTAACACCGGAGTTATTGGCCCTTGTTTTTTCTGAAAAATGCTATTTTCTGCCTTGTGAACACTCTAGGGCCTTCAATATTAATCGGATCTTTACTTAACTTTGCCAGTGTCTTTATGTCTATGAAAGCTCAAATTAGTTCGAAAACCGGCAAGATTGAAATAATTTCAATGGAGTTATGGCCCTTGTTTTGCCTGAAAAATGCCATATTAAGCCCTGTGAACACTCTAGCACCTTCATTTATTATTTGAACTTTACCAAACTTTATCAGATTGTTAGTGTCAATAAAAGCTTGATAAAGTTCGAAACCAGACAGATCGGACCAGTAACAGCGGAGTTATGGCCCTTGATTTTGTTAAAAGTGCTATAATTTGCCTCATCTTACGATAGGGCCTTTATTTTGCATCTCATCTTTGCCAAACTTTCTTTTTTTATATTATATTTTTTTATTTTTTTTAAATTTTGTTTGTGGTTGTCTTTGTTGTTTTAATTTTTTTTATTTTTTTATTGTTTTTGTTTATTTTTTTTAATTTTTGTTAATTTTTTTTTTTTTTTTCATTTTTAGCTCTATGTTGGACCAGTCAGACCAGTAACATATGAGTTATGGCTCTTGATTTAGTTAAAAATGCTATATTTTGCCTCGTTAATACGGTAGGGCCTTAATTTTCATCTGATGTTTACCAAACTTTACCAGATTCTTTAGTTATGGCCCTTGATTTAGTTGATAAGCTGTATTTTGCCCAAAGCATTGCTATATTGAGGGTAAGAATAGCTTAACAACACTTTGTAATTTACTTTAATACAATTTCTTAATTGTTTTTAGACCAAATATCAGAAATATACAACATTCTTTAATGTGTTATTATGTGCACTGGTCAAAATGCTTTATTGGGTGGGCCTCATAATCTGAAGAAAAATTGAATATCTTTGCTCATGAAATTGTATGGCTAACAGGCAATTTATTTACCACAGTTGAGCAGCCATGAAGCGTGCTGGCTGTAAATATTCAAGCTTCCCATGCGTTTTCAATGACCAAGTAGCACTGGGAAATGTGTCCTTGAAGGGTTGATATTTGTATGAATAATTCAAAATATCATAATAAAATGAAAACCTTTCGAAATATATTTTTCAAAGCATAATATTTATTTCATGTAGAAAACAGAGCATTGCTATTTCATAACTAAGACATTGCGCTTAAGAGCTGCAGACCTCTGCCCCCATGGGGATTCGAGTCCTGGAGATGTTACGTCTGATTTAAATTATCATACGTTATTTTATCTCCCACTTAGGTCCATGTCCCAATATTACCTGCACAATAATTGTGTTCACTGATTACATGATACATGCACTTCATAAAAAGTTAGTGGTTTTACTTCTGCGATAATAAGAGTAGGGGCAGGTTCCCGGATTCCTATGTATCCTTCCCCTCTCTCTGGGGCAGCTCTAAATAACCTATACTGTGTTGATGAGCCGTTAAACACCATTCAATTCAATTAAATTACTTCTGCGTGTACATGTTTGAGATTATCGAACGATTTAAAATGGAGTACGTAGACATGTATTTGATTTGAGAAAATTGATTTTGAAGTGATTGCGCCGACATTATGTTTGTCGTGCATATGAGCCTTCAATGGAGATTAATTGATATAAAACTGTCAAACCCTTCAAAGTGTTTGGTAACTCGCTAGCAGAAAGCATTCTTGGAGGGTGTCATTCAAGTCCATTTACTATTGATTAAACTCGCTATGACTTTTACCTGTTAAAGTCACACTTCAAATTTGTACATGATGTCAGTCCCATAGACACATCAATTGATAAATAGGTCATCGGAATTTTAATTTCATAAATGGTGTACGAGATTACAAAAAAAAAATAATCTTGTACATTAGGCCATAATAAATTAATCGCTAGTTTCTCATCCAAATTTAGTTCAAAATAGGGGCGGGGGGTGAAATGTTATTTTTTATTTTTTTATTTTATACGTCAAATGG